>PVKN010036329.1:0-7500 GCA_004027915.1 Capromys pilorides | reverse complement strand
GAACCAGAAGAGATCTATAGCACGCAAAGCAGTTCTGGGAACAATGGCAAGACAGAGCCATTCCAGTCCTAGACTTCACGTAGGAATACAAAGCTACAGTGATAAAAATAGCATGGCATGGGGGAAGTGGGGGAGGAAAGCCAAACAAAACAAGCAGGCACTTCCCAAGGTGTTACCTTCTGGAGGAAAGACAGCCTCCTTAAAAAATGGTTCTGAAAAATCTGGATGTTCTTTTGCCTAAAGTGGAGCCTTGACCCGTGTTTTTCACCATGCATTAAACCAAAATCAAAACAGATCAAAGCTGTGAATGTTGAAACACAAACATTTAATAATCAGGCAGCCAAATTGATAATACTTTTGAAGAGAGATGTAGGCAAAGACTCTCTGAACAAAACTCTGTTTGCACAAGACAGAATCAATAAAGAGGATCCCATCCAACCAAAAAGCTTCTGCACTGTTAAGGAAACTGTCAGCAGAGTCTAGAGAAGACCTGCACAATGAGAAAAATACCCTGCTGCTCCTCTGAGAAATGATTAATATCCAGGATATATGGAGAACTCTGACAAGCAGGCCTCCCAAATGGCAAGCTCAATGAAAATATTGAACATCTGAAGTCCTCAGATGAAGAAATACAAATACAAATGAAAAAATATTCAATATTGTTGGCTATTCATGAAATGCAAATCAAAACAGCACGGTGGTGATCTCCTCTCCCTCCAGAGGGAACCGCTGTCATCAAGGAATCAGCCGATAACAAATGCTGGCAGGGCTGGGGTTGAGGAAGGAATCTATCTTCATTTTTGTTGGAACCGTGAACTACTACAGACACTATGAAAATCAATCTGGGGCATCCTCAGAAACTAAAATTCAAAATGCCGTTTGACATGCCTAGTCCTGTCCTAGGCATCTCCCCACATAGTGAAAGACTTCATATGACAGTGAGGCATGCATAGCCGTGTTTATAGCAGCTCAGTTCATGATGCCTAAGTCTTGGAAAGGCTGGAGCATCCTTAGATGACTGGACCAAATGCCTGTGGTATTCCTATACCACGGTGTACTGCTCACCATGAGGAAGAGGAAGCACGGGTGAGCTGCAGGCAAGTGCAGAGACCCTGAGATCTGAATGGTAAGTAAAACAACACCAAACTCAAGTATCACAGTTTCTCCTCTATGGAAAGAGGAAAAAAAGAGAGGGATTAAAAAAAAAGGATTGGAATCTAACACAGGCAATATATCTAAAAATATAGTTTGACTCCTACAGGTATGTAACATAATTTATATATTCTTTGGGCATTTAGTCTTTTAAAATCTGTATAATGTATTGTCTGATCATCAACTTTGTCTTATAAGATAAACAAATGTGGGGGGCTGGGGATATAGCTCAGCAGCATAAGCGCCTGCCTTGTCAAGTGCAAGGTTGTGAGTTCAATCCCTGATATCACAAAATCAATCAATCAATCGATAAAATCTGTCTGATGCTAAATAAAGAGAAATAGCTTTAGAAGACATTGTTCTGAATAAATAAGAAATGTGGAGTGAGGAAGGCGAGGATATAGAGAAGGACAGCATTTGTTTTGAGATTTTATATTGATGTCTTCACTGATGGGAAAAAACCGAACAAAAGTACAGTAAGAAGCGAGATCACTGGGGATCTAGGACCTTGAGTGAGGTAGCAGGAGGCAGCTTTTGGGCTGGATTCAGAATGGAGAAATAAGCCCCAGGGAAGGGAAAGGTCATAGGCCTGGTGTCTATAGTGACACTGGTTGCTTAAAATTTCTATTCCTGTAATTCACAATGACATTCAATATTTTTCATTAACAACCTTTGCCAGCTTAGCAGAATTTAGACAACTATCTGTAATTGCAAAAGTCACTTTAACAGTATTTTAAATAGTTTATTCTCTAGTATGGGCAAAAACTTGCCATGACTATGAAATAAAGGTCTTTAAATGCTTTCACTTCACTAATTCACTCCTAAAATTCAACTGAAATAATGAACAATTTTCAGTGTTCTTATCTCTAAATGAATCTTCTGTTTTGTTATCAAGAATCCTACTAGAAGCGTGAAAACTGGTTTAATGGGAGAAAAATCACATATGCTGGCATGCCATCTGTTTACCTGTAGTGGATGTCCCTGTGATTATAGGACTTAAAATTTAAAATTCCACGTATTTAGGAGCTAACCAGATATCCGTGTCGACATGTCCTGTTTTAGTAGAACAGGAAATGATATCCAAAGTCGGCTATGATGTCCCACTACCACTTGATGGCCAGAAAGCCCCTGGGAGGACTTCTTTAAAGTTATGGTATGCTAATTTTTTGGGGAAAAAATAAAGTCAAGCACAGAAGTATTGTAGAAATCCAGGGAACGAGGTTTTCTATTACGTTTATATAAACAGGTAAGTGGAGGGGCCGCCCCATTTGGCATGCCCTCCTGAAAATCCATGACCCACTCTCTTTGTCATTTCCACTAACAATCTTAACTCTCCAAATGTAAATGGTGTAGAAAGCATCAGATAATGTTTAAATTTTTATAAAAATGTGTACATTTAATGGGCATTACATAACAGTGTACAGTGTAACGCTGAGCAATCCATGGTTAGGAAAGAGTACTTGTGAACCAAATACTTGAGATAGAGGTAATACCCAAACTAGTACAAAGGTCTATAAGGCAAAAACAAGAAAAAGCCCCAATAATCCAAGTAAAATGACAAAGGCAATAAAGAGAGGTTCTTTCAACGGAGAAACATACATGGCCAAAAGGCTTGGTCAATACTAGAACTAAAATAGAAACCACTAATTCTTCTACTTCTGTCTCTAGGCAAAGAAAATGAACTCAGAGGCATAGAAATAAATAATATTTGGGGAGATGGAAATGAGAATTCCTCTTACTTGACGGCTGCACCAGATGTAGAGATCTTTAAATACATATCTATAAATATTGGTGCCATTTAACTCTGAAAGACTTCTAAATACCAAGGAGGAGAAGCCTAATCTCTTTTACAGCATGGGATTTACTACTTATTTGCTTATGGACGTTTGCTACCAGCTATTTGTCTCTTTACTTCATTTATGGTTTTGACACCTTCCATCTTCAGATACAACCATTACTCTTGCAAGTGAAGGATAAATCTCAAGCAGAATTGCAAGTTCAGACCTTGCTTTGTTTGGCCCCTACTTTCCTTAATGGAATCATAGACTCTCCTGCCACAGCCTGGGGGGGCCTCTGGAGAGAGACTGCATCTTTTCCTTAAACTTGAGCGATTGTAGCACCGGCTATTGGTCAAGAAATGAATCACTGTGTTACAAGTTCAATTTGTCAGGAATTTTATAGTGCTGCTGCTCAATAAGGAAAAACCATGTCAATCAGAGCGCAATGTCCAGATGAGAATGTCCACTCAGGGCAGGAATTTACGACACAGAGTGGCTTTTCAGTGCTAACTATAGGAAACATGACTGGTGCAAAGCCCTGGCGCCACCCCTTCCTACCGCAGCCTGAGCCCGCGTCCAATGCCTGGGTCACACGGAACTTGTGCAGACTGGTTCTCTGGAAGCTATAACAAAGCTATAAGAGCTACTGGCATTTTACTAAACATTACAAATGAGGAGGTAATGTATATGCAGTACATACGTCATACGTCATGTATATGCAGATGAGTTCTGATTTCATGCAGATGAGTTCTAAGTTGTGCCTTTTACCCACATGGATGACAGAACCTCTCTACCCTGGTTGACTCTCCAGGGTAATTTCTTGTGTTTATGAAATGCTTTCCTGTCTTTCATCCCCCTTTCCATTTTCCAATTTAGATAAATGAAATTAAGATGAGTTATAACAGCATTTCAGCATTACAAACAGAGGGTAGATAGATAGATAGATAGATAGATGAAATACAAGAAAAATAAAAAGTATTTATTAATTTATTAATTTATTTAATATATTTTCCACCATGTCTTAAACCATACTTCTGTGTAACCTGATTGAAATAGTGCATTTTATTTTAAATTCTTTTCATGTTCCCAAACTGTCTTCCTGAAACCCTTTGCAGACCTCACTTTCTTAAGATTCTGTAAGGCCACATGGTCTGGGTAAAACTTCCTACTCTTTCCACTACCCTAGGATGTTTAGCCTATTACTAGACTTTACTGTTATAATCACTGCAACAGTGAACAGATGTACATATAAATTGTACTAGATTTCCTTGTTCTTTTGAAAATTTATCAAAAGCAGAGTTAGGGGAGACATGTAGAAGTCTTCAATCATTACACAGAACAAAAACATACAGAGAGTAAAGCCCAATCCAAGATGTTTGACTTGCAATCATAAAATTTAAAATGATGCTATCTTTTTCCAGGTGCTCTTTACAGAAGATAGGACAGGGTCAGATGTTGCTTCTGCTGACACTGTTGGGGTCTCTCTGAGACATGTGTGCTGTTTCCTAGCTCCTGTGACAGCACAGTTGTTACCTAGGATGGACAAGCTTTCCTTTATCTGTAGAGAGGCAAAACATTTAATGGAAGAAGTAATAGAGCATAACTTTTTGGAGACAATTTTGTTTCTGTATATATGGTACACAATAGACAATGGAGCCCTATGCAACTCGAAGTCCATTCTAGTAGTCATGCCAGGAGAAGAGAGAAAATGCAGTCTGAATATTTCTTTAGGTTATCTAAAAAAAGGTAATCTGAAAGTTTCTATGCTTATCAGAAATTGGAGGCAGGTGCTTTCTGTAGGCTTACATGTTGGAAAATGTTTTCACATTTATCTAAAATAACTTATAGCACCCAGCTGACCTGAATCAGCATGGCACTGGGCATGGACGGCCCACCTAGGAGTGTACAGCAGCTTCAGAGGGACGCAGGGAAACGAGGCTGTGTTGATTCTCCTGGAGGGGCTCGTCACACTGGATTTCCTGATAAGAACACAGCTGTTCTCTCTGTGGGAGGAGCTCAGGGCCTTTTGGGTGATAAGGAGCACTGGGGTTCTTTGCCTAGAAGCTCTGATTTTTATCTTGAGCATCGTTGACTGGCCAGGGCAGATCCCTCAGCCTGCTGACACAGATCCTTCACCCTCCTGGTGCAGCGGAAGCGCAGGGCTCCACCACTGACCTTGACGCTTCCGCTGTGCAGATCCTTGGTGCGATCTTGCATGAGACTTCGTTGCTGCTGCTAGGCTTCCAGTGAGAGCTGGGGAGGACATGTCCAGCTGGACTCGTGCAGGGCATTGCCCTGGACTCCAGGCCCGCAGCCGGATTCTTTGGTCTCTCATGCTTCAGCAGATCTCCCATACTCTTGCATTTGACTCTTGAATATTATATAATAATCTAAGATAATCCCGTAATGTTTTCTGTGGTAAATCTGTTCCTGTGTAATCCCTGACCACAACAAAGAGTGAAAACTTAATAACCTATGTCAGTGGTGGAGGCATATCTGAAGAAAGCGTAACAGCGTGAGCTCAGCGACAGCACATGGGCTGTCTGCAGTGACGCTGCCTGCGCGTGCGGTGCTTCTCACCTTTCTGTTCTCGTTTCCATCTTTGATGCCCATTTAGTGTCCAGACCCGTCGTGCAAACAGGACCTGCTGGCTTATCTGGAGCAGATTAAGTTCTACTCCCACCAACTGAAGATCTGCAGTCAAGTGAAAGCTGAGATCCAGAGCCTGGGAGGGGAGTTCATCGTGTCCGCGGTGAGTACTGGTACCAGTGCCGGCCCCGAGGGTGGGCCCCGGGCGAGGGCTGCGCTCGGGCCGCTGGGCCAGGCTCCTGCCGCCGAGCCTTTTAGATAGACACAGGTTAGCACTAACGCCACCTGACTCTGTAGCAAAGTACGTCAATGAAACTAGCAAAAGTGGGGGCCGTATTTCACTTGGCAAATTTTCTTAGCATGTGTTTGTGACACAAAATGAAATCGTTCTCCGTGGTGTGGATTTCAATCTTTTTACTTCCCCTTCTCCTTTCTTCCTGCCCGTTCTCTTCATTCCAAGGCCCTCTTCCCATTTCCAGAACATCAAATTTTGCATTTTAAATTATTTATAATTTAGATTTCTCATAGAAGGGAAACTATCTGATGTTTAACTTTGTGTGTCCGATTTATTTCACTGAGCAGTTGTGGACTCAAAATATATCTTTTTCTACAGACTCACATTTGTCCTTATTTATGGCTAAGCTAGCACTGCGTCGTGTGTGAATGCACTCCGTTTGCCACATCCAGTCGTCTTTTGATGGGCGTGTGCCTTACTTCAAAGGTTCCGCTGTTATGCCTTCCTCATAACTATGGTTTGCGTATATCCCTGTAATATGATATTTTTTTCCACAAACATGTCCAGAAGAGGTCTAACTGGGTGAAATGGAATTTCTACTTTTAAATTTTGGAGGATTATCCATACTGATTTCCATGGCAACTGTACTAGTTAATATTCCAACCAACCATATAAAAGAGTCCATTTCTTTCTATCACATCTCTAGTGTTCATTGATTTTTGGGTTTCTCTTGACAGCCATTCTTCCTGGTATAAGATAGAGTCTCAGTGTTGTTCTCCCTGGTTTTGCTGTAGTGACCAAAGATATTCCGCCTTTTGTCATGAAGCTATGGGCCATTTTTTCCCTTTTACTCTTGAAAATGTGTTCATTTAAATTGCACACTTTTTGATTTGCTCTTTTATTTGTGGGTGGGGGCTTTCTGTAGCTCCTCGCATATTCCAGATGGTAGTGCTCTGAACAATAGTGGACAGGTGAATGTCCCCCACTCTGTAAGTTGCCTCTGCCCTCTGCTAACTGTTTTCTTTGCTGTCCAGTTCTTTCTATTATAAAGCTGTTGGCTGATCGTGGGTGTTGTTTCTTGAGCAATTGGGACTCTGCTCAGAATGTAACTGCATATGTCCATGTCTTTAAGAGTTCTAACAATTTGCTCTTCCAGTAGATTCAGTGTCTCGCTTGTACTTAAAATGTTACCACATTTTATTTTGTTTTAGTACAAGAAGAGAAATATGGTTTTCTATTTCTTCGCCTACATGTGGATAACGGCCTTTCCCAGCATCATTTCTTAAAGCAATTACCTTTTCCAATGTATGCTTTTGGACTCTTAGTGGAAGATCAAATGGCTGATTATGACAAGGGTTTTGCTGGTCAATATATTTATTTCTGCGTTCTTACCAAGCTGTTTCTATTGTTACACCTGTGTCATATAAAACACCTGGAAGTATTTTCTGGTGGTACATGTTGCTTTGCTTGTATTATAAAGGCTGGGTTTTTTTCTTCTTGGGATTTTCTAGTTTCATATAAATTTTAAGACTATTTTCTCTAGTTCCATGGATAATGCTCTTGAGATGACATTGAATCTCGGTATTGTTTTTGATATGATCATTTTGACCAGTATGTGTCCTGCCTGCCCCAAAAGGGAGGATGTCTCATCTTTCTGATTGTCTCTCCAATATCTCTTCAGACTTTCATTATTCTATAATTTTTGTTACAGAGGTCTTTCACTGATTAATTTTATTTTTTCACCCT
>PVKN010036328.1:0-11460 GCA_004027915.1 Capromys pilorides | reverse complement strand
TATAATACAGTAAGAGATTTGCCATTAATCTCCTTCCAAATACTCCCCCACACATTCCAAACACACTTGTTCCATTCTTCTATCACTTTCTGAATCAGTCCTGGAATCTTCTTTCATGAATGTCTTTTCCTGTTTGCCTTGATGTCCTGAATCCATTCAAAAACACTTACAGGGGGATTCCTGTCAAAGAAAACCATTGTGTTGTGTCCCACCCACCTCATTCATTGAATCTGGCATCATACAACTCATAATTCTTTCTCAAAGTCAAAATGACCAGGAGGGGCAAACATTTTGAATGCATTCAGAACACTGAGGCAACCACAACAGTCTGACTAAAAACATTCGTGGAAGAGGATGTCTAGAATTGTTACCAGGTTTGGGGATGGGTGGTCTTTTTCTAGAGGTGGTTTCTAGGTTTTGTCTGTCTCAAGCAAAGAATTAGTCATGACAAGCATAAAAGGTACTCAGGTTTGATATATATTAAAGGTAAGAAAAAGAAGCATGCTCTACAGAGAAAGTTTTGGCCAAGAAAAAGTATGAAAGGTGCACTGTACAGATGCAGAAACATCAAAGGCAACTGTCCTTTTCACATCTCCTATTATTGGGGCTGAGCACAGGACTAGATTTTCCTAATCAGAACTGCTTGAATTCTTTAGCCTACATTTTCTTTTTATACTGGGGATCAAACTCAAGGTCTTGTGCTTGCCAGGCAGAAGCTTTTGCTACTGAGCTATCTCCTCAGCCCTCAATTCTTGAGGCTGATATCTCACTGGGTCCCTGTGTAGAGCTTCGACAACTGTGCTGTATGCATGCAGGGATTTTGTAATTCACAGATTGGGCCCATTCCTCAGCTGCCTTTGCCACACCCAAACCTCCTGTCTCAAATCTGCTTCCGCAAGTGACAAAATGACAGGATAATTGCATTCAGTCTGAGAGGAAATGCCTTGAGGGATAGTAACGACAGTGCCTCTTACCATAATACATTTACCTAAATTGAAACAGTTGCATATGTTTCAACCCAAGGTAGATTAAATAGAGTCTTTAAGATAACCTGCTCTGAGCCAGCAGAGGCTCAGCTCAAATGTTATGAAAATTGTGTGTAGAGATCCTCTGACCTGTTGTTACCATTTGGGTCTAGATGTTGTCTCAAAGCCTCATGCATTTTTAGATGGAGCTTTCCCGGAAGCAGCTGAATATCTAGAGTGTGTGATTCATTCACTGTTCATTGCTGGGAAGAAGGGCGCTAACATGAAGGGTGTGTGATTGCTGGACCAGCCCACTGATTGAGTGACAGCACTCAAATCCCAGCAGTCTGGATAAGATAGAACTAGAGGCAGAAAGAAGAGGCCTGTTTCTCCCTATTTGCTCTGGTTGCTCTTGCTGTCTGCAACTGCCAGGAATGCTTTTCCCTCAATCTGTCACCCTGCCTTGGACCTAGCTGATTAGGGACTGAAGCCTCCACAAACTGTGAGCTAACTAGACCTCTCCTCCTTTACTTTGTGTGTAGGGGATTGTCTCAGTTACTCTTCTCTCATTGCTGAGACAAATACCCAACACTCAAAATGAAGGAAGGAAAGGTTTATTTAGTTCACAGTTACTGGAAGTTTCAGTCCATATTCGACTGGCCCATGGCTGAGTGGAACAGAGCAGAGAGCATCCAGTTCATGGTGGCAGAACAGCAACAAAATGACGACAGAGGAAACCAATCAACCAGGGAAACCGCAACGGAGACAGTCTGTCCCTCTGTCTGTCTTATATTTCATTCAGGCTCTCTGCCTCAGCCTATCCCCCTCAGGCCACACCTATAATCCCAGCAGTACTCAGACTCACAATCCCATCAGTACTAAAACACATAATCCAGTGGATCATGAGTCAAGTCTCAAACTCTAGAAGTCCCTATCCCATGATTGCATGAGGCTTTGGGGGAACAACTAAACACAAATCATAACAGGGATTTTTTTCTTAGCTAAAGGAAAACAGTAACTAAGACCTCTTGGTTTTTTTTGTTTTGTTTTGTTTTTTGTTTGTTTGTTTGTTTATGAGAGTAAATTGATTCAAGGCCCCTTGTATTCTTTTTTTTTTTTTTTTTTGAAGCAGGGTCTCCATAGGTGTCCCCGGGTAGATGTGTACCCACTCTGAATCCCTGGCTGACCTCAGCACTCTTGAGGCAATGATTTCCAGGCGCATGCCACAGCACCCAGGCCTAATACTTGTGTCCATATCATCTCCAAATGGCTCAGATTTTCTGTTTGAAAGTAAAATTTGCCTCTGATTTTAACTTCCACTTTTATGTTTTACTTATTTGTTTTTTGGTGCCAAGGGTCAAGTCCTAGTCCTGGAGCATGGCAGGCAAAGGCCTCCAGCCTTCAACTTGTGTCTTAAATAGAAGCAGATAGAAATATCTTTGTAGGTTTTCTGTCCCTGCCCTTAGTAGTTGACATGTGAATATATGTATATACCACATCAGATACATGCAAGAAGCTGAGTAGATGTTCTACAAAATCATAAGGTATGCTTCCATAAAGTTGAGATTAGAAATGTACTCTGCAGCACCCAGAACATACACCTCTGAGAGTGTGGGTACGGTCACAAAGAGGACGAAAGAAGTGGGTTCATTAAGTGTTGACCTCAGGTGCCCATCAGAGAATACACAGCATCAGGAGATGCCAGAAACAGAGCAAGTAAGCAGAGCTTTCAAATGTCCTGGAACCTGGTCCTGAGGTGGGTGCTCTGGGTGACACACACTGACTTGCTGCCAGGCTGCTTCTCCTTGTGTGAGCAATGCTGCCATTCGCTCTAGGGTGGGGAGCAGCAAGGCTGGTTTTATTTAATGCTCATTGATAATTATCCTGGGCAAAGCCAGACCAGCCTTCGTGCATGGGTATCTGCTCCTGTCATTATCCATGTCTGTACGGGAGCTTGTTGCCATCAGAATCAACCAACATATCAAATAAACTAGAGTGGTGGCACCAGACACAGAGACTGTTATGTTAGCTCCCAAGGTGAGCCTTGGCACTCTCATGTGTCTGCTATTTCCACCAAAGATCAAATCAGAAACACAGAAATTAGCTCTCAGCATCCAGTTTAATTTTAACTAAACAATGGCCATTTCCCCACCAGTTGACCTAGGAGCTATTCCCTCCATCGAGGTGAGAGATGGGCAACAGACAGGAAATACTTACACCTTTCAGAGCATAGGACTAAGTTTCCCCACACAGAACATATGAAAGAGACCACTGAAAGCAAGCTCAGCCCTCCAGTGCAGCCCTCTGCACTCCAGTGCAGGTGGAAACCGTGCAGGATGAAAAGTGGGAGATTTCTCCCAAGCATGTCAGTCTTGTATGATGCCAGGGCTGCTGCCTTCTACCTCAGTGTTGGCTCTGAGGAAATCCCGTGTGACTTGCCTGTCTTTGAGTATCTCAGGCTACTGGAAGTTGCAAAACACAGGTCAGCCCCCAGAAGGTCTCTGCTGAAAGAATGGCTTGCCCTTTTCTGAGCATCTCTGCTGAGTATAAGAGAGAAATGAGGGTGGCCCTGTGATATGCGGAGGGACCTCCAAGACCTCACACATGTGCATAAGGAGAAAGTCCCACTTTGGAAATCTCCTCTAATTCCAAAGGCAAAGCATGGCAGCCCCAGTGGAGCAGATACGTCCATGTCCTCCATTTATTTACAAGAAACTTGCTCTCTTCCTAACAGGGATCAGGAATTGTGAGGAGAGGTGGAAAAACAAAGGGCTCAGCACATAGCCACTTCCTCCCCAGGTGTCCAGAACTGGCCTGAAGCCTGATATTCAGAGTTTTAAGAATTACAGGGACAGGATACTTTATCATGAAAATCACACTATTTTGAGACTAGCAGTGACCAAAGAACTTTTCATTTCCTGAAAGTGACAGGAAATTGAAGAACCTGCCTGAGATAGCATCTTCAGGTGGGCACAAAGGACTGATAAAGTAAGTTTGCCAGACAGTCCTGAGGGGAGAAAAAGAAAGCTATTTCTCAGTCACACCCTATCAGGTTCTGTTCTGTCACCGTCTGGGTTTTGTTATCTGCCACTCTTTTCTCCTCTAGAAAGCTGGAATAGCTGGATGAAGCCTGGGGTTGGGGGGCGGGGAGCGGGCTGACCGTGGTGCTGGCTGTTGGTGGTTTGATGGGCAGGTAATTTTATAGATCAGTGTCAGAAGATGCTCGGACTGGTGAGTTATGAGAAGAGAGAAGGTAAACATCAGGAGCACATGAGGAGAGCAGGAAGAGGGGAAGGTCGGGCATATGAATGCACTGGTGGGAGCAAAGGGCTTGCTCTCAAGGCATACACACACTAAGGATCCCTGCTCTGACCTAGGACCCTGCAAGGGGAGAGGCTCCAAGTTGCAAGAGCCAGGAAAGGGGTAAGGTGGCAGTCACCAGGCTGGATCTGATGCAGCAGAAATCCCCCAATACACATGTGTTCACATGCACACACATGCACATACATGTGTATACACATACACACGTTCATGCACATATGTACATGCGCGCACACACACACACACACACACACACAAAATAAGCAGGACGATTGCCACAATTAGGACAGTGACTTAGTTTGTTTTCTCATGATTGGAGCAAAATAACCAACACTTGATGTCAAAGGAGGAAAAGTTTATTTAGCTCACAGTATGTAGAGGCTTCAGTCCGTAATTAGCTATATCCCAGGCAAGGTGGCATGGCACAGGGGCAACGGTTCATGGCTGCAGAAGGCAGAAAAAGGAACAAGAGAGAGACCAGGCTCTCTGCCTTTAAAGGAGACTGCCCACCATGGGTGGGTGTAGCGCTCACGCCTTCCATCCCAGCACCTTTAATCCCAGTGCTGTACAACCAATCAATCACTCTAGATTCAGCTACCTTCAGAAAAGCTGTAGGGCTGCAGGAGGCTCCTAGGGGACCTCCAGACAGAAGCCACAACAGATGGAAACTAAGCAAAGGGGCTGTGCTGGTCATCATAAAATAGGTTGTGCTGTGATGCCGAGTGACCCGGGAATCTCCAGGTCTTGGCTATATCTACCCATGCAGGCTGGGAATTCCTCTGCTCACTGTGTTACTGCCCCTGGGACCCAGGTAATGTGCAATAACATTGTGTCAGAAGGAAAAGAAAAGGTGGTGGGCCCTGCACTGGTTCCCAAAATTTCTGTATAGAACTCATTCATCTCAATTGCATTTATATGTCTTTGACAAAAGAAGGTTTGATTGTAGTTATGTTCAAAAGAATGGGAAAATAATAGCTGTCCATGGAACTGAAAAGTAGAGAACTATCCTGCAGTTGATGGATTGAAAAGAAGATTCATTCAGTATAGATCAGGGGGTGTTCTTGGACTTAGTGAGGAAGGCTTGGGAGAACTGAAGATTCCAGGCTATAGGTGCCAGCTGGCATCCCTTGAAACATCAGGCTGATCTTAGTTAACTTGAATAAAATTAGTAGAATCAGCTGGGGAGATAGCTCAGCAGTTTGAGTGCCTGCTTGGCAAGCACAAGGACCCAGCTTCAATCCCTGGTACAGAGTGCTATGCCAGGCACACAAGGCTAGCCCTGAAACCAGGAGTGGTGGTGCACACCTGTAATATAGGCGCTGTGAAGGCTGAGACAGGAGCACCTGAAGAGTGAAGCAGAAAGATCACTTTGAGTTCAAGACCAGCCTCTGGGGCTGGGGAGATAGCTTGGAGGCATAAATGCCTGCCTGGCAAATGCTAAGTCCCAAATTCAATCCCGGTATTGCATGCCATGCAGGCCTCAGAACTGGGTGTGGTGGCACACACCTGGAATCCCGGCACCTGGGAGGCTGAGACAGGAGGATCACTAGGAGTCTGAGCTGCATAGTGAGACCCTGTGCCAAATAAATCAATAAATAATTTTTTTAAAAAAATTAGTAGAATCACTGTCTCCTGGGAGGACAGCTGTGCTACTTATCCCATATTTATCCATTGTATAGATATTATTTGCTGAGCACATGCTACACATCAGGTATAATGTTAAACAATACAGAGGGAGCAACCAATACACCTGATTTCCAGTGTCCAAGAAGTCCCAAGAGGCTCGTATCCTGAGGTTGCCTCCTCATGGTGTGTTGAAGTCAGGGATAGCATGAAGCACATGTGAGAGCCCTGGATGTGCAGCCAGAAAACATGATGCTTGTTTTAGCCTAAGGGTATAACTCTAGAAGCCACCCCATGACTACATGAGGCATTGGAAGGACAGCGAGACACAAACTGCAATAGTTTGTCACAGGTAGATCATGGCAGAAGCACACAGCAGGGGGAAGTCACTCATAGGACAAGCTAGGGAGCAAACAGAGGAAGGGAAAGTCCAGGGCTTCCCTCAGCAGGCACAGCCACTATGACCTAAGGACCTCTTACTAAAGTTCCCACTCCTTAAAGTTCCACTACCTTCCACAGGCACAGTCCTAGGGACCATGTTTAGCATATGCTCCTCTGGGAGGCTTTCAAGACAAAGAAAATGCCAAATTTCAAATCCTTGTACACATGATTGGCTACACACCATACCTGTCTGTTCCCTGGGGTAGTCGCCCCTGCAACCTGTCCTTTCATTCCTCTCCAAGTCCTCCATTCAAGGGCATGGAAAATGGGGCATGGGATAGCATCCCTGATCATCTTACAAATAGTTGATCTTTTTTTTTTGGTCTTCTGTTGTCTCTTGGGTCCCAGGACTCAATGGGGAGGCCAAAGATCTCCATAGATCTGTTACATACACATACATTCTATATAGACATATAGATATATATGGATGTTTAGATAGATAGATAGATAGATAGATAGATAGATAGATAGATAGATAGATAGATTTGGCAACTTGGTATGAAAGCACACATCTGTACTCCTAACGCTAGGAAGCTGAGGCAGGAGACTGCAAATTTAAGCTAAGCCTAGGAAATCAGCAACTAACCCTATTTCAAAATTTTTAAAATATAGTGATAAGAGAAAGGGCTAGGGATGTAGTTCAGGGCAAAAGCTCTGGGTTTAGTCCCCAGTACTAAAATATTTTATTTAAACAACTGGCTATAGATTTTATGCAACTGAAAGTCAGCAAAGTATCAAAGATGGCTAAACTCAATCTTTACTGGACATGGCTGGGTATTGTGTTGACAATCCAGTGATGTTCAGATGGCTAATAACTAAAAAAAATATATTATTTATATTAGATACTTATTACATAAAATTTCTTTCTTCCTGCTTTCATACTAATAAAATCACTAATTATGTGTAATTGTCAATATTTTTATATACTATGTGCTTTATTGAAAGTGCTGCCAAATTAAACAGTGCTTTTTTCTATGTCTGTGTGTATGTGCATGTGTGTGTGGTGGGGGGAAGGTACCAGAAATTGAACTCAGAAAGTGACATCTGCCAGGCAAGACCTGTGCCAGCTAAACCCTTAGCCTTTAGGCAGCTTATCTTGAATCATTGCAAGTTTTAAAAAATCCACTCCAATTTGGACAAATTGCTCTGTTGAGACAGCTGGAATTAGGACTATCACTAAAAATATTAAAGCAATTCCTATGTGGAAAAAGTACTAAATTTTACACGAGTGTTCCAACACCAGGCCAGGGCTGTTGATAAGTATTTTTGAGAAAATATTAAATTTGTAAATCTCATTTCAAAACTCACCAGCACACACATCATGCTTTGCATTTACTCTTCAAGTATGATCTAGACTCACGGACAACACTAAGCATCTGCATTTTACTTCACAGAGGTTACACAGGCCTGTCTATACGCATGTATATTCATACATACATGCAAATTTAAGAATAAGATAATTGCAACACTGCCTTCAACCTCTACCTACGGAGCTG
The DNA here is from genome assembly GCA_004027915.1 of Capromys pilorides. Lineage (NCBI taxonomy): Eukaryota > Metazoa > Chordata > Mammalia > Rodentia > Capromyidae > Capromys > Capromys pilorides. The sequence continues at coordinate 3,614 of PVKN010036328.1, read as the reverse complement.
CGATTTGCAGGCTGCAGCCTTAAGTCAGGAGCTCCCACCTGCCAACACGATAACCAAAGAAGCAAAACAACGTGGACTTCTTTGTTATGCAGAAATCAATTGTCTTTGCAGTATTTAGAAGAAGAATTTGACAAGATAATTAATTTCTCTTTTTGCCTACTGAAAGTCCCCTGCAGCTGTCACATCCTTCCCCTCAGGCTACCAGCTAAAGGATCCACATGTGGCTGGACTCCAGCCCAGCTCCTTGGGTTTGGTGGACCTAGGTAAGGGAGGGGTAGCGAAAATCTGTTTCCTGGGATTGACAGTGTGAGTCAAGGAGTATCTGTGTAAGGTTAGATGTTATTTCATGTCATGCTGAGCTGAGCATCCCCAGGGGAGAATTCAGAGGAGTGTTTCCATTTATTTATATTTTTGTGTGTGTGTTTTTATGTGGAGTCCTGCAAAAAACTGTGGAGTCCTGCTTAAAGGACCTAAGAGTTATATTTACTGGGGGCCAGGTGAGAGCTACACAGTGTACCTTCCTGTCTGGGCTTACATAGAAGCGAGGAGCAGCCTGGAACCTCCCTGTGCCTCTCTGATCTCCAAGACTCTGAGTGAGTCATGCACCTGGGGGCAGAGTAAGATTACTGCCCAGCCACAGAGAGGGCTTTGGCCTGAGTCCAGCAGATGAGGAAAGGGGCCTGGGAGGAATCACTCAGTGGTTTCCTAACATTCTTCCTCTCAGACCCCAGCCCTGCAGTCTGCCCCTGGCTCTCTCATCAACATCAAGACTTGGAAGTCTTGTGATACACACAAACGCAGCTTCTGGAGGAGGAGGGCTTGTGTGAAGGGTTGCCCCTGGGACCTGTGTGCTTTAGCTTCCCATTCACTGGGTATAAGGTCTGGCATCTAGAGGACTAGGCTGGAGTGTGCTGAAAGGAAGGCTAACACTTGCATTTGCATTGCATTTGCATTTACATTTGCATTTGCATTCTCATTTGAATTTGCTGAACAGGAGCAGACACGTGAGGAAGAAATGTTACCCAATGTGATAGGTGCACAAGCATGCAAGAATATAAATGCAGGACTTAAAGTGGACCAAGGAAGCAGTGCCCACTGGGGGCAGAAGACATCTGTGGTGTTATGGTTTGTGTGTAGGTGTCCTCCCAAAGCTTCATGCAGTCATGGGGCAGCTTCTGGAATTTGTAATTGGTTATTGTGAGTGCAGGTGTTGCCTCTCCCTTGGGGCTGGTGATTTGCATTTCAATGTAAGAGAAGTTAGATGCTTGAGCTGCTGCTACTCTTCCCATTGGCTCTTGCTCTTTGTCCGACTATGAAAAGATTGTCCTCTGCCATGTGCCACCCTATCTTGGAACCAGCTGAAAAACCTCCAGTAACTGTGAGCTAAATAAGCCTTTCCTTCCTTAATTTTGAGTGCTGGGTATTTGTCCCAGCAATGAGAGAAGAGTAACTAAGACACGTGGGCACCCAGAGCAGGAGTGTGAAATGGGTTTCACTGGGCAGAAACCAAAGTGTCCGCAGGGCCAGGCTCCCTCCGGAGGTGTTGGAGAAAATCCATTTCCTTGCCTCATCCAGCTTGGGTTGCTGCTGTGTCCCTTAACCTGTGGCTTGTCTCTGCTTCTCACTTTTTCTTCTCTCATCTGTAGCCAAATCATCCCTGCCTTCCTCTGCTTCTTCCCCACTGGCGTGCATGTGAGGCCAAGGGCCCACCTGGGTAATCAAGAACAATGGCTGCATCTCAGAAATGCTTGCCTTCATCCTGTCTACAAAGTCCTTTTGTCCTACAAGGTGAAATTCACAGGTGGAAGTCACGAGGAAGTTTTAGACTAGTTGTCTTCACGGATTCAGTCTACCGTCCACGCTAAACCCATTAATGTGATAATTCAAGTTTAAGAGCATAGCCTGCCTTGGATGGTGGGCTTATGGGACAGATGCATCAACAACCAGCTGATCCACCGCAGGGTCAGGATCCCCTCAGAGCCCATGGGCTGTGCTAACATGCTGAGCTATTACCCGGGGCCCACCAGCCACACTTTCACCTAGGAGACCTTAGAGAACACCTGCGAACTCATGGGAGTGTCCAGGGACATCTGCAGCACAGATCATGAGAATCTTCACACCGTGAAAGTATTCAGCCCCCTCTGACAGGAACCATCTTGGATATATGCACCCCATCTGCCTCCCTGAGGCTCTAGAAGCAGAATCTGAGCAGCAGCTAAGACGGACTAAGACTTGGAGGGGAGAGAGGGAGGAAAAAGTGGGCAAGAAAGAGACTCAGTCTCCCCAACAGAGAGCAGGGGTGGAGAGGGAGAGAAAAAGCAAGAAAGGAGAGGGCCACTTCCTCCTTCCAGCCCACCTTCTTCTATTTTGTTTATTTATTTCATAGATTTTGATTTTTAGGGAAAGTTTTGCGGTTGTTTATTTATTTATTTATTTTAAGATAGGATCTCATGACGTCATTGAATTGCCCAGGCCAGTATCAAATTTGCATTCCTCCTGCCTCAGCCTCTCACAGTGCTGTCATTACAGGCATACATCCCTGCTGTAACCTGGCTAAGAGGTTGTAAGTGTCCAAAGAGCAGAAAGCATAGAGGGTTCCTGCATACCTCCCCTCCCCTAGTCTGCAGTTTCTCCCATTAATAGCATCTGGCATCGCTGCTGCACATCTGCTACAGTTAATGAACTAATTTTGCTCCATGATTACTAACAAGTCCATAGTTCACACCGAGGTTTACTTTTGATGACAAATGTATAAGGATACAAATTTGTCATTAGGACCTCATACAGCAGAGCATTACTAACTGAAAAAGTTCCCTGCATTTCATCTACCCAACCTTCCTACCATCCACCTAACGCCTGTTAGCCACTAATCTTTGTATTATGCCTATAATTTTGTTTCATCCCCCAGAAAGAAGGGCTAACATCAAGAAATCAACCCACAACAAATGCTTGAGGGGCTGTGGGGAAAAAGCAACCCTTCTCCACTGTTGATGGCAATGTAGATTGGTACAACCACTTTGGAAATCAGTCTGGAAATTCCTCAAAAGACTAGGATTAGAGGTCCCATTTAATTATCCCAGCTTTTCCTCTCCTGGGTATTTTCCCAAAAGAATTAAAAAACATCATACCACAGTGATATATGTGCACTCGTGTTTATAGCAGTACCATTTGTCATAGCTAAATCTTGAAAATAACCAAAATGCTTATCAACTGAGGAATGAATTAAAAAAAATGTGGTGGGCCAGAAAGATAGCACAGTGGTCTAAAGCGCCTGCTGAGGCAAGTTTAGGCAACTGCAGGGACCGCGGTTCAACCCACGGCACCACATGCTGCGCCAGCCCCACCCCCCACCCCTCAGGGCAGGCTGAGCCAGCCATAACATAAATAAAGCTAAAAAGAAAAGAAAATGTGGTCTTTTTATACAACATAGTACTATTCAGCTATAAAGGATAAACTTGAGACATTTATAGGGAAATGGATTCAACTTGAATCTATATTTACAAGTGAAATAAATCAGTGTCACATGGGTAAACATCATATTGTCTCCCTAGCATAAGAAGCTGAATGAGTAAATAAATCCCAGAATGTATAGTGCATATTGTGAAATGGGAAGA
>PVKN010036327.1:0-11462 GCA_004027915.1 Capromys pilorides | reverse complement strand
TTTTTTTAAATTTTATTTATTTATTTATTTGTTTGCTTGTTGTGTTTGTTTGTTTCTTTATTCATTTTGTGGCTGGCTCAGCCTGCCCTGGTGGTGGCGCTGGCGCAGCATGTGGTGCCGGGGATCGAACTGCAGTCCCCGCAGTTGCCTGAGCCCTCCTAAGCAGGCGCTTTAGACCACTGAACCATCTCGCCGGCCCTCTATTTTAGTATTTAATGGGAAGTTCCTCTCAACAATCTGGGATTCCCTAACTAAGCCAAAAAGTGGTTACTAGAAATTTGGGGTACAAAGTTCATGCTTTAAAATTCATTCCTTTATGGGAACTAACCTGTACATATTCGTGTAAGATCCTATTTTCAAAATACTTTCTGATTGTAAAAATATAGCAAAGATTTTTAAGTATTTATAATCTGTGAGACACTGATAGACACTTTTAAAAAATACTCACTGTGTAGCTCAAATAGCGTATCCTTTTTTAGTACAGGGTCTCACTATGCAGATTGGACTCATAGTGTTCCTCCTGTTTTGAGCTTTACAGGAGCTGAGATTATAGGCACGCCCAGTCTCTATCCCTTCTCAGAGTACCCTGGGGGCAGGACTGGCATGGCTTGTGGTGCCAGAGATCAAACCCCGGCCCCTGTGCTCGCCTAATCAGGTACTTTAGTCCGCTGAGCTGTTTGGCCCTTTAAATAGCAGTTTATTTCCTTTAGGAAATTTATAAAGCAATGGAAGAAATGACTTTGTAACTACAAAACATAAAACATTTAGAAGATTAAGACAACAGCAAGGAGACAGAAGTCAAATGTCGTACCAGTAAAGCTTTTCCTCCCTTTTACAAAATTCTCTTATCCTAATTTTTTATGACCAGTATCATGACTGTTAAATGACTTCCGTCTCTTGAGACATTGTTGCCAATATTGGTAAATAGTATTGCAATATGCATTTTTGTGCCTGACTTTGTTCATGTTTAAGATTATAAGTTTTACCAGGTGTGGTGGTGCATACCTGTAAGCCTAGCACTTGGGAAGTTGAAACGGGAGGGTTGCTACAAGTTCTAGACCAGCCTGGGGGCTACTAGAGTAAACATAGAGCCAGCCCAAACTGCATAGTGAGACCCTTTCTCAAAGAAAAAAGAAAGATTGTAATTTTTACAGAGGCTTAATGTTTAGATCAAAAAGTGTTTGTTTTATATTTGCTAGCCAGAGTGGTATAAATTTATGCTTCCATTGTGTGTATGCGTATACATATGACTCTTCACTCAGCCTTTTTTATTTTGCCTTACATATGCAAAACCAAGAATACTACTGAAGATAGGTGTAATGATTCAAGGTCAAAAGATTTCTCAGCAGAAGATAAACAGCTGTGTATACAGACAGACTTTGGAAGCTTATACAAAATAAAAATGATGTGATTAAATATAGTTCTTCCTTGGGTGGCCAAAACTTGCAAAGATTTAATAATGTACAAATATTTGATATCATTATGTGTGTGAAAAACCAGGCATACTTTTAATAGAAGTAGAAATTGCTACTATTATACAGTATCCATTCATCTAGAAATTCTGTGACTAAGACTTAACCTGAGGGCTACCATCTAGTATGCCAGCATGCATTCACTTTGGAATTGCTTTTATAATATCAAAATCTAGAGTTCCAGTCTATATGGGAACTGGATAAATTATGTAAGTGAGAACATTTTATATTAAAAAATGAAATTATTGCTGGGGGTGGTGCTATATGTTTGTAATCACAGCACTTTGGAGTCTGAGGCAGGAAGATGGCATTGTGTTCCAAGCCAGCCTGGACTACAAGGTATGACCCTACCTCAAAAAACAAAAGAGAAGGAATTAATTTATAATTATAACTATATAGGGAAAATATTGGAACTATAGTGTACTAGATTGAAAAGATGAGTGGTTTAATAACAGCATTGTCAGTACTATATTTGAGTTTTATAGTTGAGTTCTTTATACATTCCTTTATTTTCCATTATTGCCAAGCAGTTTAGGGAAAAGAACAAAAGCAGTTAGATCTGAGCCCTGATATAAAAGCAGTCAATCTGTAATAGTTTGGTATCTTCTGTGACTATTATTATCTCAAACTAATGTTTTATTTTGAGTCATAAAAACGTGTTTTAGTTTTATCCTTATACACTGAGTGAATACCAGTGTTACGTATTTTGAATCATTTGGCTTAAAATCAGTACAGTATTTGGGAGACTAGGAGCAGACACATAAATGTGGAAGTTATGTGGGATATATAATCTATATAGATCTTCTAATTTATTATAAGGTTACATGCAGTCTGATTTAAAAGTTGATAATTCTGAGATGTACTATAAACTTTTCAATGAGCTGTGGTATTTGAATTGAAAGGGGGTGGAATAGGACTTGACGACCAAGTATATCTTTCTCCTAAAAATCTAAAGCTGTCACCTACCATTTAGAAGCAGAGTTTGCTTAATATGCTAGTCTTTGATAATGGTACTTTGAGTATAGTTACGTTTTTAGAAAGTGGTGACAGTGTTTTCCCATCTCTTCACTAGGTTGTTCGCTCAGCAGCTACAAGTGGAGCTGGAAGCACTACCTCTGGTGTTGTATCTGGTAGCCTAGGCTCTCGGGAGATCAACTACATACTTCGTGTCCTTGGGCCAGCCGCATGCCGTAATCCAGACATATTCACAGAAGTGGCAAACTGTTGTATCCGCATTGCTCTTCCAGCCCCTAGAGGTTCAGGAACTGGTTAGTTTAATTTCATTCTGGGCCTTGAAAACAATGAAGTCCTTAGGCTTGTATAGCTCCAGATTTTCTTTCTGTGGGGAAATCTAAAACTTAGAGTCTTTCTAGGCAGGTATAGGAAACCATTTGGGTCAGTCTCTTCAATAGATACCTTACTTGAACTGTTTTTCTGAACTTTCTTCTGTTGTTGTCCCTACCAGAGATTCCAAGGACTCATGCAGTCTTTGCGTTCAAAAAGTTCATCTTACTGAGGCATTAGGGCTGAGCAACAGTTAATAGTTTATCAATAGAAAATGGAGAAATAAATGTATGTGTGACTCGTGAGATACAATGAGAAAGTTACTATATCTGAATTTCTGCCAAGAAATTATGACCTTATTTCATTATAAGTAAAAAATTGGGTAAATTTTGGGATGTTTTATAAATAAGACATCTGGCCTAGATTCTTCAAAAACATTAACATTGTGATAGGATAAAATATATGCATCTTCTCTTGAAGAGGAGACTGAAGAAAAAAAATACCACTTTGGTTGGATTCTGGGCAGATGTGGCAGATTGTGATAATTTGCTAATAATGCTCTGTATTATTAGGTAACATAATTGTTCACATGCTACATTTCCTGGATGTTACAGTGGTAGTGTAGTTATGTGGAGGTATGTGTGTACTTATTCACTAGTATTGAAATCTTAACTCTAGATGAAAAGTGTAAGGATTATTATTGTACTGTCCTTTTCTACTTTTCTACGGGTTTGTGAATTTGTATTTGTACTAAAATGTTTGGGGATCCGTATTAAGCATTTTGGGAATCCTAGCCTTTTCTAGACGTTTGTCATGTATACTTTTATTTAATCTCAACCAGGTGTCAAAAATGATGGTTGTTGACCCCTTCTAAATTTTTCTTGGTTGGTAACCAAGTTTAGGCAGTACTAGTTCACTATTGACTACATTTACTCTCATTTTGGCTTAGCTTCAGATGATGAATTTGAGAATCTTAGGATTAAAGGTCCTAATGCTGTACAGTTGGTGAAAACAACCCCTTTGAAGCCTTCATCTCTGCCTGTCATTCCTGATACGATCAAGGAAGTGATCTATGATATGCTGAATGCTCTGGCTGCATACCATGCCCCAGAGGAAGGTATGTGGTACTCTACCTCAGGAGGCTGGGCATTAGAGAAAACACATGACTTTGCCTGAGTCATTTTAACCAACTCCTGGCTTGATAGCACTCACTAAACCTGTGCTCTGGAGATGAAGTTGAATAAGTGCATATTTCTGAAGAAATTAGTAGTTGTAATATGATTGGTACCAGGGTAGTGGTGAATCTTAGGGTGAGCCAGCTGCTGTCTTGGCAAGGTTCTTGCAGGTAGAAAGGTTCCTGATAAGAAATTTATTCTTCTCTATTACCTTTTGTATGACAGCGTATAACATACACAGAGAAGAATAAACAAAGATTTCAAAGAAGATAATGGCATATTATGAGCAAATTAAGAATAAAATGACAGGAGTTTTCTAATATTTTCCTAGTCAAAAACAAACTATATTGCTGAAAGAGGGTGGGGCAATATTAGAGGTTACTAAATGGTTTCTTATACTGTGGAAAAAAACATTACTAAATTGCTTAGCTCAAGTTTCCATTCCAGTCAAAGACATTACTTAAGATAAACTTATATAACTTATAATGTGTGAATTTTGGCTTATTTTTGATGTTTTGTTGGGTTTTTGTTTTGTTTTGTTTTTTAGCAGACAAATCTGATTCTAAACCTGGAGGCATGACCCAGGAAGTTGGCCAGCTGTTGCAAGACATGGGTGATGATGTATACCAGCAGTACCGATCACTTACACGTCATGGCAGTGACTTCGATACACAGCCAAGTTTTTCCTTAAATGTAAGTCGGTTATTACAATTTCTGTCTTCTTTCCATTTCTTATATGTTCTCTATATTTCAGGTTATGGCAGGGTAATTTCAAAGACATTTAAGTATGTCTACAAATTATTGCCTGAAAATGAAATTTGTAGTATCCCTAAGAAATTTTCTTTCTATTCTCCTAGTCATGTGTTGATAATGATAGCTTCCCACCGATTCTAGAGAAAGAACATGATTAAAAGATTGACCAAACAAAATAGCATTCCCCACTGGTACCTGGAAAGGAGTTCTGGCATTTGGGGACAACTGTCTGAAGTTTACAATGGCTCAGGATCTTTTTTCTTCTATAGACGCAGGTCTTTGCGGCAGATGGTACCTCTGGTGAGACTTCTACATCTGGGACTTCCCAAGTAGAGGGTAATGATGTGCTCATTTCTTCTACTGTTATTCTTGAGAAGATAGTTTAAAGAAGGTATGGGGGAAAGCTGTGGGTGCCCTAGGCAGACCTCAATAAAATACAGGTGTTATAGTCACATTTACTTATCTTAAATAAATTTTGTCAGGAGTTGTGTAAAGGAATGATCTCTATACTGAGGTTAGTGCAGTTTCTGTTTCTATTAACCTATTAGTGATGACTATGGTAGCATCTCTTAGTTATAATCTTTAAACAAGTTATGTATCTTCTAGTAGTTACTCTTTGGTGCTAATGATGCTATTTTAGTATATGCCCTTTACAGTGAATTATGGCAACTTCAGAGCATCCCATTGTCTGTGCTCCATGAATTGGAGATATATCTTGTGGAAACAAGTCCAACAAGAATTTTCAAGAGCTGTTTAACCTTGAATAGGAAAGGACTTTGAGATCTGCTTTAGGAGCTAATTGGCTTAATACCCACTTAGTGCCCACTATGTGGCAAACTTGGGTAATAAAATTAATCCTTACATTTAAAAGAACTTGAGTGAGGAAGGCCCACAATATTTATAATGTAATGTAATTGCTGCAATGCAGGCATACTTAGAAAATGTATAGTTTACACAATTTCTCCATATATCTGGTTAATATAGGAAAACATAGTGGAAGGAGCATCTGAGCTGAGCAAGGTAATTGTGTGCAAGGCAAATGTAAGTAAGGTAGGAAGATGTTGAGAGAGAGGGTGCAAGACATGATTAGAGAACTGTTAGTACAGCATTTCTAGAGTATAATGTTACATGTGAAAGTAAGGAAATGAGTGAGTACATGAACAGTTCAACAAACTCTTCCTGCTGTTTTGTATCTTATCATTTGTAGATGTCTAGGTCTTCTGGTTCTCTGTCTTTCAATTATAGTATGGTTCGAGTATCCAGCTTATACAAGTGACCCAAAGTAGAAGTTGTGTTCTTTTTACAAACCTTGATTTTTATCATAGCGCGAATTCGAAGCAGTGTTTGGCTCTTTTTCAGGAGCTTCAACTCCAGAAGAGTCTCGGGATGGGAAGAAAGACAAAGAAGGGGATCGGGCCTCTGAGGAAAATAAGCAGAAAGGCAAGGGCAGCAAACCTTTAATGCCTACCTCCACTATCCTTCGTCTTCTGGCAGAGTTGGTGAGGTCCTATGTTGGCATTGCTACCCTAATTGCCAACTACAGCTACACCGTGGGCCAATCTGAATTGATCAAAGAGGTAATATTTCCAGTTTTGCTTATGATACTAAATTTCAGTTGTTAGAGTGCCTGCTATGTGTTGGACAATTTGCTGAGAATTCGTATACTAAGTGCTTACCCAATGAGCACCTTTATAATATGTTTAAAATCTAGACCTTTTCCCCCATTTCTACAACCATTAGGCCTACTCCAGGAAATAGGTTAATAACATTTGATGTTTTCTGTTTTTTTTTCCCATTGGTTGGTTTTTCGCTTGCATTTTAGAGATTGCGAAAGGCAAGGTAGAACTCAGAAAGGTAAGTTAGGAATCTGGCATTGTAACTTTGATAATATAGGATCTTGGTGAAGTTTGGAAAATGAATGGTTAAAAAGATGTTTTAGAGATAGAAATGAAAAAAGAGTTAGATGTGGAAGATAATGCAGTTAATCAAGGACTCTTGTTTCCTGTAGCATTTTTTTTTAATTCCTTTTATGGATGGCATCTATTTTTTTTTAAAGGCTATTATGTGGATGATTGCCTGTAGTGATTTTACATGGTTGTAATTTTAAATACACGTCGGTGGAGATGATACAATCTCCTTTTCAGCTGGGCATGGTGGCGCACGCCTGTAATCCCTGCACTTGGGAGGCTAAGGCAGGATTATTACTGTGAGTTGGATACCAATGTGGACTACAAAAGTCAGCTCAAGGCCAGCCTGAACTGCATAGCAAGACCCTGTCTCAAAAAGACAAAAAAAAAAAAAAAAAAAAACCTCTTCATCCTTGATTATGATGCTGATGATAGTGATATAATAGTAATAATTTATTGCTTTTTGTAGGCAGTTCAGATTATCAGATATATACATGTAAAATTGGAAATTATGGATGGCATCTGATAACACAGAAGAGGAAAAGGTTTGAGAGGAGGAAATGTGAAATTTAAGACATATCCATGAGTCATTTAAGTAAATGTATCTTAAGAGCTGGTGAAATGAACTATATGTCACCACAAAGTTGGAATTCATGGATTGATTCACAAATTTTTCCTTAGAACCTAACTTTAAAAAGTAGAAGTTTTGCAGGAACTAATATATCCTCTGCATTTGATTCTTTTTTTCGTTTTGGTGGGAGATTTAGAAGTAGCCAATCTATGAGTGTTGCTCAATTCTCCTCACTGCTGATCGACTACAACCCAGTAACCTATGTCTGACAGATGAGCTAGCATTGCTGCTCCATAATAGGTTGCTGTACCTTGTGTATAGCTATCTCACAAGTATAAAGCATTAAAAGTCCACCAAAATGCCCTGCACCTGTTAAGGCTTTATTAATAAAGTATTTAACTAAATTTTTTAGTTGTAGCAGACAGCATATTTAGAGTTTAAGCTATAAAAATAGGCATTGTATTTTCCTGAGCATATCTAAAGTTCACAGTTTGTGGGTGCTCTAGGAACCTAACTCCTACAAATTCACAGGGTGCAGTATAAACAAGGTAGAGGTGTTTACATTCCACACATACTTACAAATGCAAAGACATCACATGTTGTTGCAATTTTGCCATTAAAAATAAGTTTAAGTCAATCAGAGCTTTAAAAGTGAGGTCTTGTTTTGTATATCATGATATGAAATTATCTTGAGGTTAGATTTTTCAAGTAGGTACTCCTAGAGACTATGTAATATTTCCTTCTATGTTAAATCAATGTCCAATGAGGTTTTTTCATGCAGGGACTTAATTTTGTGGGTCTTAATTTTATACTTCATAAACAGCACAGAATCTGAGCATGTACAAGAAACTAATATTACAATCTGAAAACAATTCTCTCTTTTAAACTGATTTTACTTTTATCAATGTTAAATTATACACTTCAGCGCCGGCGAGATGGTTCAGCAGTCTAAAGCACCTGCTTAGGCAAGCTTAGACAACCACAGGGACTACAGTTAGATCCCTGGCACCACATGCTGCGCCAGCCCCACCCCCAGAGTAGGCTGAGCCAGCCATAATATAAAATATATACAGTTCGTAGGTGAATAGTCAACTATTTCCTACTTAACTGTTACCCAAGTTTGCTGTTCCTCCTGACATGAACTGAATTTGTTTTATATAAATGGATCCTATAGTATTAGCTCTTTTGCATTTGACTTCTTTGTAACATATTTATAACATTTGTTATTGTTTGCATCACTGTGTAGAACTAACATTATATGGATGCATATATTTTTTTACCTGTTGTACTGTTAATTTAAAGATCGTGTATTTTTCTGTTTGAAGCTATCACATGTAATGCTGCTGTGAGCATTTTTTTTTATACATGTGTGTAAAACAAAAAAAAAATTCTGTTGTGTGGTGCTTGGCTAGGCATAGAGTTGCTTAGCTCTTGAGCATGCATTTGTTCAGAATTAGCAAATTGGTGCCAAAAGTTTTCCACAATACTTGAATCAATTCAATTTTATACCAACAGCATAGAGAAATTCTGATTGTTTGCTTCCTGCCAACATTTAATAATTTTCATTTTAGCCACTCCACTAAGCATGCAGTGAATATTATAGTATGGTTGAAATGTACATTTGTTGACCATATTTTCTGTGATGCATTGACCATTTGAGTATCTGGTACTCACTGTTAAGTATTTTGAAAATACCGTTGATAATTCTCACCTCCATAGTGTAAGGTTGTGAGTATTATCTCTTGAACAGAAAAGACCCAGAGAGGTAAATAATATGTGTAAGGCTTGTTACTAAACAGAGCTAAAATTCGAATCCAGATCTCTGATGATAAAGCTGTATCTTCTGTACTTGGTCACGTTCTGTTCTCAAATTGCAAAATTTTTTCCTCCTTTTATTAATAACATCGCATGACTTTATGTACACCGTTATTGAGAAAACAATTTTAATTTTGTGCTTTATTGTAAATTAATTAAACTTTTATTTATTTTTAGAGACAGGGTCTTGCTGTGCAGTTCAGGCTGGCCTTGGGCCCACTTTTGTAGCCCAGGCTGGTGTCAAACTCACACCAATGCTCTTGCCTCAGCCTCCCAAGTGCAGTCATTACAGGCGTGTGCCACTATGCCCGGCCTAAACTTTTAATAATTATTTCAATCTGTCTAATTTTCTAGTGTAGAATTCATTGCATGTTATTGAGGTGTAAAAATCGCATATAATTGACCATTTTCAAGTATATATAAGTATTTATTATTATGTAACTTTCAGTTTTGTCTAGTTCCAAAATCTGCTAAAGACCACAAAATTTAAAAATTGAAGTTTCTTTGTCGTTCTGAACAGACTACTAGAGCATAGATCGAGAATAGTCTCACTCTCTTTCACTTACTGTGCCTCTTTTTTTGCTATTTTAAGTAACTGGCATTAAATATTTTTGTGTATCTGTCTGACTGCTCCCAGGCAACTCATACTAGGCACACTGCATATTGAAATGAAATTACAATTTAATTGAATTCTGGAGGGATTGTAGTACTCAACTGTGAATCACTATTGGATACCTCAGTCTTCCACTAATTCTAGTGCAAGCCACTTTTCTTTGGGCCTCATACTTACTGTCTGTTCAATGGGAGAAATCCTTACTTTATTTTAATGTATTTATAGGATTACTGTAAACGTTCCATTAAGTGTCATACATAAATTGAAGAAAAGGTGATATCTATAGATGGTAACTCGAAGGATTTTAAAGAATTGTAAAGGCTCTCAAAAGCTTTATAATTGATTTGCTACTTACCTGTTTTCTACCTTTGAGCTTTAGTTTGCTCATCTATAAAGTGGACCTGATAATTAATGACTGGATGACTTGAAACAAAATTATGTGTGTTTCTACTTTGCTGCTGTGCAAATGATGACGTAATTGTACTTGTGAGTAAATTTCACAATTGACTTTTCAGGATTGCAGTGTACTAGCTTTTGTTCTGGACCACCTCCTCCCACACACTCAAAATGCAGAGGACAAGGATACACCTGCCCTGGCCCGTCTGTTCCTTGCAAGCCTGGCTGCTGCAGGGAGTGGTACAGATGCTCAGGTTGCCCTAGTGAATGAAGTAAAAGCTGCCCTGGGACGAGCATTGGCTATGGCTGAAAGTACAGAGAAACATGCCAGGTAAAACTCATGCCCAACCTAGTGCTGATAACCAAGAGTATTCCCTTATTCCATTCTTGGTCTGTGGAGTTGTTTGGATATGAACAAGAATTCTAGCCATACTAGCATCATACACTCTCATCTTTGTAAACAGTTGTGATGGTGCTTCAAAATACTCAGAATATAAAATTAAAAAAATATTTTTTTCTAGTCTTCAAGCAAGAAGTTGAAAAGGCTCTACATTTCTGTTTCCCTAACTTTTTTTGTAAATGAAAAATGCTAAGACCCAAGGAATAGTTTTGACCTGTATAGATGTCACTTCCAGAAGGAAACACTAATTATCTGAGGCCAGTTACTGTCATGGTTCAAGAACCGTTGTATTTATATGACAGAAGTGTCCAACTTTTCTCCCAGGCTTCAGGCAGTGATGTGTATCATCAGTACTATCATGGAGTCCTGCCCCTCCACCTCCAGCTTCTACAGCAGTGCCACAGCTAAGACTCAACACAATGGCATGAACAATATCATTCGACTCTTCCTAAAGAAAGGACTGGTTAATGACCTGGCCAGAGTACCTCACAGCCTAGACCTGTCCAGGTAAGGTCATGCCCCACCCTCAGGCTTTTTGCCCTCTTATCCTCACCAGATTCATGAGGAGACATGTGGTATGATGGGAAACCTTCAGTCGTAGGTAGGAAACCAGAGTATGTTGTATTTTTGTTTCACCAAAACATTTACCTATCTTATTAAGGCCTTGCTTACATCATTTGCCACAAGGTTAGGTGTTAGACTTACGCCTTTCTTTTTTTTAAAAATTTCCTCCTCCTTTTTGATGTTTTGAGGTAGTCTTACTATGTACTTCAGACTGACCTTGAATTCACTATGTAGCCTAGGCTTCTCTCAAACTCCCCATGATATGATCCTCCTTCCTCAGCCTCCCAAGTGCTCAGGTTACAGGTGTGCACCACACCACCCACATTAAACTAGCCTTTTATTATAAGAAGATCATGTATTATAATAAATACAAATGATCAAAAATAAGAATTTTGGGCTTGGGGCAATAGCTCAGTAGAATAAGCTCTTGGCTGGCAAATGCAAGGGCCTGAGCTCAATCCCTGGCTCCACAAAAATAATAATTTAGGCACTGTATTCCTACCACCCAGATA
>PVKN010036326.1:0-11461 GCA_004027915.1 Capromys pilorides | reverse complement strand
ATCTCATACTAGACAAGTATGTTTTCTGTCACTACTCCTATTCATTATAGTTCTGAAATCATTAGGTGGAGACATTAGACAAGAGAGAGAAATAAATGAAATAAGAATAGGTAAAGAAGAAGTTGAACTATCATTATTTGCAGATGACATGATATTCTATTTGGAAGAACCAAAAATCTTCACCATGAACCTACTAGAATTGACAAGCAATTTCAGTAGCATAGCAGGATACAGAGTCAATACCCAAAAGTCAGTAGCATTCCTCTACACAGATAACAAGCACACTGAGAGGGAAATTAGTGAAATGATAGCTTTTACAATGGCACTGTGTAAAATGAAATACTTAGAAATTAATCTGCTTAAGAAGTAAGTGATCTATATTCAATGAAAATTACAGTATTATCAAAAGAGAGATCACAGAGAATTCCAGAAAATGGAAAGATATTTCAACCAAAAGTGTGAAGATGGCCATACAACCAAAATTGTTATATAGATTTATTTCAGTCCCTATCAAAATACCACCAACATACCTCATAGACCTACAGAAATCATTCCTAAAATTTGTTTGGAACCGGAAAAGATGCAGAATAGTAAAGACAATCCTGGGCAGCAAAGATAAGGCAGGAGCCATTACAATTCCTGACTTAAAATTACACTACAAAGCTACAGTGATAAAAATCAGCATGATATTGGCAAAAATATATACCTGAGGATCAATGGAATAAACTAGTAAATGGAGAAGCAACTACAAACATATTCAGGTACCATATCTTTGATGAAGAGGCCAAACATAGCTTCCTGGAAGAAAGATAGTTTCTGTAACAAATAACTCTGGAAAAAACTGGCCTTTTACATGACAAAAACTAAAACTTGAGACAGGTTCATCACTATGTACTCAAATAAAATTAAAATAGATTAAAGGTCTAAACATTAAAACTGAAGCAACAAATCTCCTGAAACAGAAATTAGGGGGAAATCTTGAGGACATAGAGATAGGCAAACAGTTGATGAAGAAAAATCAGCCTGCACTGGTAATACTTGAAAAAAAGTAACACCTGGGAGCTCCTCTTATTTAGAAATTTTTTTCACATCAAAAGAAATTACCAACAGAGTTAAAAGATAATCCACAAAATAATTTGGAAATATCTCAAATAACAAGCACTCAGACAAAGGTCTTCTCTCTAGAATTTATAAAGAACTAAAAAACATTAGGGCCAAAAATTTAAAGACTCAATCCAGAAGTGGGAATCCGAAATGAATATACACTTGTCTGAAGAAGAAATGGCAGAAGGTAATAACTACATGAAAAATGCTCCACATCACTAGCCATCTGTGAAATGCAAATTAGAACACTCAAATACCAACTCACTCCAGAAAGAATGGCTATCATAAAGAAATTGACCAACAACAAATGTTGGAGAGGCTGTGTGGAAAAGGAACCGTTCTCCACTGTTGGTGGGAATGTAGACTGTTGCAAGCATTATGGAAACCATTGTGGAGACTCCTTAGAAAACTAGGATTGGAAATCCCATTTAGTCTAGCTATCCCCATTTGAGAATTTTCATTAAAGAACTGAAAACATTAAATCATCGTGATATATGTGCACCCTTGTTTATAGCAGAACCATTTGTGGTAGGTGAAACTTGGAAACAAACAAAATGCCCGTGACATAAAGAATGGATGAAAAAGATGTGGTGTTTTTATACAATTGAGTACTACTATGCTATAAAGAATAATATACTAGGAGTCTTCATATATATGTTGATGCAACTTGAAAAGATATACTCATAAGTGAAATAAACCAAATGACAGGTGTACATATTATATGTTCTCCCTTGTGTAAGAACTCAAAAGAAGACATAAAAATGGAAAAATATAGCATAGTTAAATGGAAAGCTAGAATTTAAGGATTAAACAACAAAGGGAGAGCAAGGAGAAAAGTTAGGAAACATGAAGGGGCAAAACCATACATTTACATACACCAGGTGGTTAAGGCAATGGTCCTATGAATCTCCATCAAGTTATTGAAACTAACAGTTAATTCATAGTTTTCTCACCATGACTAAGTACATATGCTGATACCTGTGAACTAAGCAACTACACTGAGGATAGCAATGAGTAATGCTAAAACCATATTTGGCATATCTATTATTCTCATCTGAATGTGTACTGCTTCTAATGTCGTATTAGTTATTGTAATACTATCTCTCAAGTAAATGTTTGCTTAAAGAAGAAGGTGATAGAAGAGAACAAGTGACAAGAAAAAATGTGAAAGGACTGTCCTGCTACAATGTTGTATATAGTTAGATTTCTAATTTTCTGTGCAAAAATTTGTATTTTTTCACATTATAGAAAGATCTATAGTTTATAATATCAATGATTATTGGAAAATACCTTTTCCATTTTACATCTAAGTTGTTTGATATTCAGAAATGTAGTGATGTTAAACTCAAATGCCTATGTTATAGGGTAATAATGTCATTAAGCTTCTCCTCTGGGTAGCTGACAACTTAAGTTGCAGACCAAAACATTGGAGGAAAAGAAGGGCGACAAGGACAGCCAATATTTTGGCCCTAGCTCTTCAAAGTCAGTGAGGACTCAGGACATAAGAGAGCCTGTACTGTAACATCCTATAACTCAGTGGTGTCCCAAATTTTCTTTTCAAGAGATTATGGGGCTATAGAACAAAGTGACTGACAATATATAGTGTGCATAAGGAGAGTCACCTAGAGAAAAAAATTCTCTCAGGTTTTCACAGAGATCAAATTGGTCAAGCAATGGCCATGACTCATCCAGACAGCTGACACTGACAAAAGATCTACAAACTGGTGTACATCTTTTCAAGGCAAATCCTGAGGGGATTTGATTGATCTTGACAGATGCAAAGGTTACACTTTTTTGTTATAGTCCTGCTTTATCTTAGTCTTAACCTTTCAGCAGAAATGCTAAATAATCCAATGCTTTGCCACTCTGCATGTATAAGAGAGTCAGAGCATTTTTATGCATATATAAATATATATGTATATAATATATTTTAGAATCATTATGGAAAAAGATTCTCAGATGCTCTCATCATTCATTATATAGAAAATATTCTTTGTTCTTCTAGCTCCTGAATATACTTTCAGGGAGTGTGCTATGTAGCTAAGTATTTGTTGCTTAATGTTAGCTCACAGATAGCCCCAGATAACATTCAGACTGACTATCCTGTTACTTATTCATGTAATGTTCTTCAAAAACTAGATATTATTCCTGAAAAGATCAATCTCTATAGAGATAAACTCACTCTTGATGATTTTCAAAAGCTTTTAGATATTAAATGATCATGTCTTTCTTTAAGCATTCCCACTTAGGTTGTTCAACACCTTTTTAATATTCTTAAGGGAGATTTTGTACTCAATAGTCCTAGAAGTCTCACTAAGGAAGGAGAAAATAAATTAGCTTGGGTAGAACAATAAATATGTCAAGCTCAACTAACCCTGATGAATTTATCCAAACCATTTAGACTTTCAATTTTTCCATCATCTCTGTCTGCTGTGGTTGTATCATAGCAAGAAGAATCTGTTTTAGAATGGATTTTTCTTCCACACAATACACAAAATTGGCTCACTACATACATAGACAAAATTGGTTTAATTGTGTTTAAAGGACAATCTTGCTTGCAGTAATTATCAGGAAAAGACCCTGAATCTACTGTTTTTTATTCAAAAGAACATAGGTCATGATTACAAATGAGCAATAGTGGCAAATCTGGCTTTCTGATTACATTGGATAGATAAACAATCATTTCCCTGATTCTAAGCTTTTACAATTTCTTAAATGGCATAATTGGATTTTACCTAAAATTGTTGGTTCTGAACCTATACCTAACACAGCCCCATATTATACTGATGGCGGTCATGATGAAAACCTAGATATGGGGAAAAAATTTAAAAATATGCCAAACTTCCTTTCATTCTGCACAAAGAGCAGAACTTGAGGCAGTTGTACATCTCTTATCAGATGTTCTGGAATACATTAATATTACTTCAGACGCCCGATATGTGTTGTTCATGGTTAATTATGTAGCAAGAGTCACTTCATTACATGATAATGACCTTGATCCACAGTTCTGCCAGCTTCAAACTCATATTCACAATAGAGATGCTCCTCTCATAACTCATACTCTTTCTCATCCAAACCTTCCTGGTGACATGGTTAAGTGTAATAATGACATTGACCAACTTGTTGCTGTTTTTTCACAAGGCTCTTTAGCCACCTGATTTTGTAATTTAACTCATGTAGCTACAAAAGATTTTCATGAAAAATTTTCTCTATTTTCCATTCAACAAGCTCATGTTATCACTTTATCTTGTCTCATGTGAGGAATGAATTTTAATCCTGCTTTTCATCCTGGAACTAATCCTTGAGGATTACAAAGTAATGAGCTGTGAGAAGTGAATGTAACATGTATGCTTGCTTTTGGGAATCTTGGTATTGTACATGTCATTATTGGCATATATTCTGGCTTTAAATGGACCTCTGCACAACCTGGAGAAAGAGTTACACATGTTAAAAATCATTTGTCAAAATGGCTCACTACATACATAGACAATAAGTTACAGGTAATTTACAGGTAAATTACAGGTAAACTTAAAGCAATCAAAACTGACAACAAACTACTTATATATCCCATTCCTTCCAAACTTTCTGTGTCACATGGAATGTTAATTATTATACTAGTGTTCTATACAATCTTTATGGTCAAGATAAGGTTGAAAGGGCACGTGCTCTTAACTTTATGTTAAAAAAATGCAAAAGGAGAGAAAAAGAATGAGTTCACCATGTCAATTACTACATAAAACCTATTCACTTTAATTTTTTGAGTATTATTAAAGATTTGTTTACCACCACAGCAGAAAAAATTTGGACTCTTATTTTGCCTATCATTACTTCTTTTTGAGACAGTACTTCATTAAGCAATTTAGGCTGGCTGTGAGCTTACTTTGTAGTCCAGGCTTATTTCAAACTTGTAATGTTTTTCTTGTTTTAGCCTCCCAAGAGCTGTGATAACAGGCATGTACCACCATGCCTGGCTTGGGTCCTCAGTATGAAAGGGCCAAAACAACCTATAGGGCATCTTATTTTTTTGAAAGACACTCACATATGACAATGGTAAAGAGTTATGCAAACATGGGGTCAAGGGTTTGCTTGTGTCATTACACTTGGGAGAAAAGGTCTGGCAACCTGCCAGAAGAATGAAACCTTGAGCCATAAAAATGCCATACTCGATCTAGATCCTTCAGGGGAAGGAATGAGGATGATATAGCTGCAACAACAACACAATATACTGAATAGAAACACTCAAAACTCACAATCACCATTGAGGGGCAACTTAAGTAATTGATGCAGGATGCCAAGAAGCTGTTTAACTCCACTGGACAAGGGCATTCAGCTGCTAAAGTGTTTCTAGCTACATTAACTAAAATAGCCACCACAGTAGTTGCAACCTGTTCAGAACATTCAAATATTTCCAATCTACCTCTAAATAAAATTATGGATTGGGCTGATGCTCTGTCATCAATTTGTTAAAGAATCAAGATGGCTTCATGGACCATAGGATTCATGGGGAGCATTAATAACAGATGAGGAAGGAAAAAGGATATATAATTATTCAGTGGGGGAAATGAAGGCTTACTTATTTGTATGGGCCATGGATATCATGGTTTGAAGGTCCAACCCAGAGCTTGGTTATCAACATTCATGAATAGCTCTATTAATAATAGGCATATATATTTATTTTTATTTGAAACTTGGGCTTTCAAATAATTGACTTCTGATAATTCCCTTCCTGCAAAATTATCACCATGCCATCAGTGGGTAACAACAAAAGTCTGATTGGGTTAATTGGGAAACATGTAGGTCCCACCGTTGGCTTCGTTTTGCTTAATAATTTATATGCAAACATCATTGATTGGAGCTTTTATGGCTCTGTGTGAGCTAAACATTCTATCATAGTTTTGGGATTTTACAGAGGGAATAAACCAATATACAACACATATTTTATCAGATTATTTATAAAAGTCACCTAAAGAATCATACACAAAAAGAGAATTCAGGAAATCTATCCACGTTCTAAAGACAAAAGAATCCAGCTGAGGGCCTAGATCTCATGAAAATATCCTTACGTGTCCAGCTAAACACCTAGATCCCATAGCAATGCCCCAAATGATTCCAAATAGAGGCCTAGAGTCCATGACAATATCTTATGCAGTCCTGTTTTACGAATCTGTTTTGGGAAGGTCCAAAGTTCAGTGATAGAAGCTAGAAAGACTGTACCAGTAGGATGAAGGATCTGTGCTATCAGGTGGATGGTTCTAAGCAGGATCTAGGAAGCAATACTCAAGGTAAGAGTCACAGTTCCCATGAAAATTATCACAGGTATCCTAAGAAATGGTTAGGTGCCAAGGTCCTTCAATGATGAGGAAGGCTGTATTCTCATCAGGAAAACCAACAAGACAAGCTTCTTCAGGCAACTGAGTAGTGTATCATCTTCCTCTCAAGCCAGGAAGCAATGTACAAAATGAGGCTCAGAGATCCTCCAAATTGGACCATTGGTATTCTCTGTGATAAGATCTTGAGCTCCTTTCACAATGAGAGCAGCTGAGTTCATCAGGAAAACCAACATGACAAGATTCTTCAAGAGAACCAACAGCCCCCAATATCTTCACCAACATCTTCACCACAGCTTCAGGTCTTCATCCCCAGATCCGCCTCTTATGCTGCCAGCAATCATCCTCAGGTGGGTCTCTCATACCCAACACCACACTGGCTCAAGTCAGCTGGGTGTTACATGTTGACCATCAGTTATCACTCTACCACATAGACTATCATGGATTTAAAATTAAATAGGGAGAACAGTACTATGCACAGGCAGAGTCATCTATTGTAAGGCATGATGAAGGTGTGTCAGAACCTCAACTTGAGATAGAACATGGTTCTCCTCAGTCATCTTTATGGAAATTAATACCAGAATTACATCTGTTACCTGTTTGCAAGTGATCTCACACTAAATATGCGAATATAATTGAACTGTCTTTTACCATTAGTTCAACTCATTACACAGAAACCTGTGTTCATCTTCCTTATATTACAGACCTGAAGATGATGGCATTTAGCCCAGCACTAAGCGTGATCTCCAGGGCTGATTGAGGAAATATTCCCACTAAAGAGGTTATTGCTTTTGCTCCTGACAAGTGGCATCCATGCTTCCACATTTAGCAACTACTAACAAGTGGGCCCGGCTAAGATGGGTCCAATGTGACCCAAACACTTGTACTCACCTAGGAGTGTGGCAGCACTGTAGTGAGTTCCCTTAATGCACACAGGAAGGTGGACCATTGGCCCTAGGAAGGAAGTTGAGAGCCCATTCTCATCTGTAATATGAGACAGAAGAAACACAGCCTCCAAGCCTTATCTGGAGCTCTGATCCCAATTAACTCCCTCAGAGAAGATGAAACCCTCTCTTTAATGACCTGTTTCCATTTGAAAATCTTCATTTCTGTGTTTATTGTCATGACCATGAATTCTAGGAGCTTCACATATGTTACTTTCACTATTTTTGATTGTCCAAAGACAATAGGGACTTGCTATTGGGCACATACATGGTCCATACTTCTTACATCCAAACACATATTTGAAAATTCACCGTGGTCGAGATTTTCCTTATCTTTGGCACCACTGACCACTTGAGCACTGTAGGAGTGAGGCGGTCACAACAGGATGAAAATGAAAAAGTTGAGGTTCAGAGAAAGCTGCTAAACTCAAGGCAGCATGGACAGAAAATGATGACCAGGCAGGAAATCAGAATCAATGCCTACAGAGCTGAGAAACTAGGGCAACAAAGAGGTAACAATATCTCAGAAATTTCTTCACAGAGAATTATGATTTCATTTGTGACAATGAAAAAGGGGAAGTCCAAGAAGGGAACTGTTCAGCGGAGGAAAGCCACACTGAGCCAGGAAATGAGCCATGCTTTCCATCTATTTCCCTACATTTCCTCTGTGTTCACCCCAACAACCAACCCCTAGGTGGGCTTTACAGTGAGGGCTCAGCATGTCTCCTCTCTCATCTACCTGCTGCAGGAGCCTACATCTTCCCTGGGGCAACTCCAGGGCTGATGGAGGGCTACCACTGTGAGAATGATCATGCCATGCAGATGGATGGGATAGACATGGAGGAGACCCATGAGAGTCTCTTAGAGGAAGAACCACCCTAATGTGACTTATCTAAAATTTGCCATCTTGGAAAAACATTACATCTCAGTGCTCTGTGTCCTGGCCCTTGGTGAAATGAAAAAATCAGGAAGACTCCAAGATAATGAAAACATTTGACAGTGTTGTGTGTACCTCAGACCTCTCCCTGGAGAAATAGGAGCCTGGATCAAAAAGAGGGTAGGGCTCCATGGGGCTGCTGGTATGACAAACTCATGGTAGGCAGAACCCAGCTCCTGATGTGATCACTTTGTGTATTACCTGCCAGACACTGGGGCCTCATCTATGTGTGAAGCTATGGTTGGTGTAAAGACATGTCATAATCTCCCCACACAAGTGCTTGCCATGTATAGATGACAGAGGAAGAGGGGATGACATACCCTGTCCTGGAGTTTTCCCACCCCACAGCTCTGGTCCATCAACAGACCAGGACTCTGGAAGCTATAGTGACAAAGGACCTGCTCAGGCTCCAGTGTGCACCTTTCACAGACAACTCTCTTCCAGGGCTTAGTCTGGGCCCCAGCACCCAAATGTAGGCAGGTGAGTGCATCACCAGATGTCCATCATCCCTCCTCCTTGTGGAGACAAGTAGCAATCCTTGGACAGTGACGGTGGAGCACAGCTGGTGTGGGCTTGTGTTTGGAGATCTGTACACTCCTGAGGCTGAGAACTGGGATGTGAGGGGAGGATGAAATTCCTGGGATCTGGCTGTGATTTCCCTGTGGGTACCTTCCCCAATCTTGGGCTCTGTACTGAATTAGAATTCATGAGTACCTGGGTAAAACTTGTGATCATGTGATACGAAGGGACCTTGGATGCCCAGGGGTACCATCTGTGCAAAGAGGGACACCCAGTGCCCTGGGAGACAAGATTATATTGGAGTCCAGTGATAATGTCAAGTTTCCCTTCTGATCAAGAACAGAACTCCATGCACAGTGATATCACTGTTAGTGTCACATCCCTCTCTCTGATCAGAAAGTAGTGATTCCCTGGAGCTGATGTGACAAGTGAGGGGACATTCAGGGTCCCAGCCAGAGGCTCTGCCCTCTGGAAGGGGTCTGTTCTCAACTCTCCCCTCTCTCATAGCCCAGCCAGGACAGTGTGGGATGTGTGAGTCCATTTCTCATGCTACCTCCTTCTCTCCTATGAGTCTACATCAAACCCAGCCTCTCATCCATGCCCAGCCTTGTGGTGACCTCGGGAGGGAAATATCATCCTCCAGCGTGGCTCAAGGCTGGAATTCGACAGATTTTTTTCTGACTAAAGAAGGAAAACCCAACCTCTTTTTAAATTCAGACTAACATTAACACCAAAATGTAGAGGTGCAGGTTCTGGTTCTATTTCTTGTAGATCTTGCAACTCCCAGACACTGAAATTCATTGGCTACAACTATTTCAGGCATAAATCTGAGGCATGTTAGGGACCAGAGATGTGCCATTAGAGCTCTTAATGTCAGATGAGAAAGTTTTCTTTGTGAATTTGGTAAAGGGTCTCATTACACAGCTCATACTCATAGTGATCTTCTGGCTTTCAACTTCCTAGTACTGTAATTATAGGCATGCACCGCTCAGACTGTACACCCAGACTGGTCTCAGTGGCAGGCTTAGTGCATCCAGGGGCAAGGCCAGTGCAGCATGTGATGCTAGGGATCCAACCCCTGGTCTATGCATTTGTCTCAGCAAGCACTTGGTCCATTGAGCTATTTCGTGGGTCTCAGGTTTTCACTGTGATAAAATAGCTTTTGAATCCCCCAAAGTATAGACAATGTCACTAATACAGAGGAACTACAGGTGGGAGACTGGCAGAGCTGTTGCAGAGTAAGAGCCTAACACAGGGAGATCCACAGGGTAGGGGTGTGGCTCCTCAACCCAGCTACTCCTACCTCCAGGGCTGTACAAGAAGCCCTCCCTCATAACCCAGTACAGCCCAGTACTGGCCGCTGGAGACAACTTGAACATCCAGTGCTGTTCTGACCTCAGCTATGAAAGATTTTCTATGTTTACAGAGGGGACAGTTGACATCCCCTAGAACCCTGGCCTACAGCCCCAGGCTGGTCTCTTTCAATTCATCTTCCCCCAGGCCGTGGGAGTAGCTCCCATGGGGTTGTTACAGATGCTACTGTGGACACAGCCTCTCCTCTGACTGACTGAGCCCCTAAGAAAATCCCCAGGACTTGATCTACATCCAACCATGTGATTGAACATCACATCCTGGCAGCACTTTCCCCCAGCATGCTCCAGGAGTGAGTTACCAGGAGCTGCTCCATCAACTAACTTGCCCATTTCTCCTCAGACTCTGAGCTAATAACAACTGCTGTCCATGTCAGGAGCCCTATCTTGGGACCTAAGCCAAACTGCATCACCAGTGGGAGACAACAATTTAACCCAACCAAACTGGTATGTGCTTTCAGCTCACTAACACTGTTTCCTTTGAGTCCATAACCAGATCTCCGGTCTACTTTGAGCCTACACTTACACTGGAGTTTCACTGATTTGCTCTAA
Organism: Capromys pilorides; assembly: GCA_004027915.1. Taxonomy (NCBI): domain Eukaryota; kingdom Metazoa; phylum Chordata; class Mammalia; order Rodentia; family Capromyidae; genus Capromys; species Capromys pilorides. The sequence continues at coordinate 708 of PVKN010036326.1, read as the reverse complement.
TCCCAGATCCACCAGAAACTATCTGACACCTAATCCCAGTTCCTGGGTGTCAGCATTTGAATGCTGTGGTCTAAACACCAAAGGCACGGCATAGTCTCCACCCTGGATTCAGCCTTGATCCTGAACACATCCCTGTCTAACATAATAGGCCGGTCCACTGTCTGGGTAGGCATCAAGGACTAATGACCATCCATTCTGCCTGGTACTCTGGATATCTCAAAAGCAGCACCCAGAGGTGTATACTCACACTGAGCTTATAGAAATCTGTTGGTTAGTCCTGGCAAGATGTATGTCTTTTCTGAGGCCCGAGAGTCAGGTCTGAGCACTCACAGGAGCCTTCATAAACAAGGAACCTGTTCCACAAATACAAGAAAATCCATCTGGTCACAGCATCAATTCCCAGCAAGAAGGATCCATAGAAAAGCCTGTGAAATGAGTCTCCACACCTTCCCTGGTCCAATTTCCCCATTAAACAGGAAATAAAGGGCATAGGGAAGCTCCTTGTATTGAGTAAACTCCATGTAATCTCACATCTTTAAAGAAGGCCAAGGAGGAATGTATGTCTGGAAATAGCTCAGCAGCACAGTGCCTGCCTGGCAAGCAAGAGGTCCTGAGTTCAAGTCCCAACATAGAAAAGGAGAAACATAACTGTTGAGACAAGACAATTGCCCTGGGAAGGAAATATTCATCTCCAGATTCATAGGGATC
>PVKN010036325.1:0-11464 GCA_004027915.1 Capromys pilorides | reverse complement strand
TATATTTCAGGTTTTTTATATAAGAGAAACCATATGTGCCTTATTTTACTGAACACTACGGTTTCTAGGTGCATCTATTTTCCTACAAGTAACTCAAGTTCATTGTTCTCTATAGCAGAATAATACTCCCTTATGGGTAAATACCATGTTTTCTTTATCTATTCATCCATCAGAACACACATAGGCTGCTTCAAAATCTTAGCTATTAAGTATTGAGCTGCAATATACAGGGATATGCATGTATCACTGCAATATGTGGTTTTTAACTCTTTACAAAGATACTTAATGAAAAAAAAGTGTAACAGAAACATCTTTTTTTGCAACAAACTTTATTCTTTTGAAACTGTCCAGATCTGTATCTGTTCAGTGGCTCTGTTGTTACTTTCTTGATCCCTGTAACCATGCAAGTGTACACCATGGAGGATTTCTCAGTGTACAAACTTAGTCAATAATGGTCATTCATCTGGCCTTGTAACTGATGATCTGAACCCTGTTAGGTAATGCGAGAACTGCCAGGCTACTCTGTCTGGCCTTTGTACCTCGTGTTTATACCTCATATAAAAGCACTAGTCCATAAGCATGGGGCACCTGACTTTGCTGAGGAAACTGATCCTGACCAGGACCACAGGTGTAAAATAAAGCTGATCACTACTACGCGATCTCCTTGGGTGTCATTCCTTTCCCAGACTCACTTTTGCCACAACATCAGAAGGGGAACAGCTGGGTCAAAAGACATTTATAATTTCAGTGTTGTGGAGGAAACTCCATCCTGGGTCCCATAGAGGCTGCACAGGCTTACATTCCCACCAACAATGCAGAAGGTTTTCTTTGCACTGCAGCCTTGCTACCACTTGTTATTATCTGATTTCTTGATGATGGCTGATCTTTCCACAGGAAGCCGACATTTCAGTGTTGTTCTAATTTGCATTTTCCTGCTAGCCAGTTATAATTCTGAAGTATCCATAACACAAATCTTAATTCAGGAAATGTGAAAATAACTGAGGCGTCATCTACTGACAAGGCCACAGAGGTGGTGCTAACGCTACCGTGGCTTTCTACTCACATTTGGAGTGCAAAGAAATCTACAACTACAGTTCGAATGTAGTGGAAAGAAAGGCATAGCGCTTTCCCTTGCCTGTTCTTGGAGTTCAGGACACATCCCACCAAACTCAGGACATGGCTCTGTGGTACCTGCATATGCGACAAAGGTGTGCACTCACGCTGCACATGTGAGGTGCCACGCACACAGGGCAGCTATAGCGTGTGCTCCCTGCTAGGAAGGACACGATTGGGCAGATCTACTTTCTTCATTTCCTGGAAGACTCAGACTCTTCCTGAGGGCCTAGTGATGCTCATGTTTGCTAACTGTCCAGGCTGCTTCACCCCTGCTTTCTCCATCTCCAGCCTCCATGGAACCAATGGAGATGGGGTGTGAAAAGCACAGGCTGCACTGCAGATCCAAGAGAGAAGGAGCGGCTTGCATTACTGAAATTCCTAGTGATGAGAAACAGCTACTTGGTAGCATATGAAACACACCAGGCCTCCTGGTTAGCATCCTATGCAGATGCATGCAGGATCAAGAATTCCAAAACTGTGGGAAATGATTTATTTTTGGGAAAAGCAGAGGTGCCCACATGTGCCCGCTGAGCAGAGGTCCAGATGAGGGAAGGAGGGAGATATTCTAGCCCTGTAGTCAGGGTCTCTCCAGGGCTGTGTGGATAACTGAGCAACACCAGGTAGGACATGCTTGAAAATAACAGCTTTTCTCTACTGGGCAGGTGAAGCATCACAACCTGGCAGAAGAGGTGGCCTCAGATCAATCCCAAGATGAGTTGATCTTTAGAAAGTTAGATAGTGAGTTCAGGGTAGCGCAGTTGATCAACAGTTGCCCAGGCCTATCTGCATTTCAAACAAAATCCACATTAAGTTTATGAGGTGAAATAACAGAGAAAAGACAGAAAATGGGCCAAGCAAGGGGAAGGGCCTGAGATCACTATTCAAGCAATGATTTTTTTCTTTCCAATTACACATTTTTAAAAATAAATAAATAAACAAACAAACAAATTTATTATTTCGTATAAAGTCTCACTATATAGCTTGGACTTGTAGTGATCCTCCTGTTTTTAGCCTCCCCAGCACTGGTATTACAGGCGCGTAGCACCACGCCTGGTCCCGGTGGCTGTCTCAACAGTCCAGCATGACATGGTGCTGGGTATCAAATGGCGGTCCCTGAACTTGCCTAAGTAGGTGCTTAGCCCACTGAGCGATGTGGCCAGGCTCTCAAATTGCACATTTTTAATACAGAAAGTATACCATATGACATTCTTGACACTGAATTTAATATGTACATCCTATTTGGTTCATGAACCAAACAGGAAAACGTATATATTTAAATCAGGTGCAAAATTGTTTCCCATTAATTATGTAGCATTGTCCTCAAAATTAGTTTGCGCTTACTGTAAACCAGAACTGACAATGGTTAAACAGAAAATGTTCTTTAATCATATAACTGCAAGGCCTTAAACAATTCCAAATGATCAAATATTAGTAAAGCCCCATGTTAGACCTTCTTCCCACCTATTCTTGTTGCACCTTAAGCTTCCCAAAATATTTTAGTCTGCTCTTAGGCATATGCGTTAAGAATATACTTTGGTTTCTAAAAGAGATGAAATAAGCAAAAGACTAGTAGTAGTAATTAAAACTTAAAGTTTGCCTTGTAAATACAATTTTTAGAACATAAGAACAACTAAACATGCATTTCAGTGTTAATTACAAAGACTGCATTACTCTTAGAGGCAATAGAAGGAACATTTTCTGCTTGGGTGTCAAGTAACTGTCACCCAAATGGATCATCGCATTTGGGAAGCTGAACGCCCTTAAGGTACCCAAGCACAATTTTTAGTGTCCTGTGTTATCCCCTCATTAGTGTGCCCTTTCATTCTTGCCCTGAAGAGGCATGACAAGTGGTATCTAAGAAAATAGCACTGGGTTTGGGGGTGTTGCTCACGGGTAGAGTGATTCTTGGCATGTGAGAAGCCATGAGTTTCACCCTTGGCATTTAAGAAAAATTTAGAAAGAAATGGATGTGATTCAGGCAGTTCAGCCAACAAAACAAAGTAGAATAAGTGATTTAGAATGTTTCACTCTATGCTGTTTGGTTGGGTTCTGTGACTATGATATCTAGACCCCATATTCTAGATTCTCTTTTGGCGATTAAGTGGACATAAGAACATTAAGTTACAGTCTCCTGAGCACATGCATCTAACAGTGTAGTTGTCAAGGTAAGAAGCAGCAGCGTGCTATGAGATCACATACAGTTTTATACCAGAGCAAAACAAAGAAGGACTCAATTGGTGTGAGAGGAGTTAGAGCTCCTTAGGGCCTTAGTCTATGCTTTTAAAATAATTTCTTGCTGGTTTCTAAATCCTTGCATTTGTCTACATTTTTTTCTCTTTAACTCTGTATCCTTTTATTCAACTATCTAATAAGGATACCATCTTAATACTCAATAGGGCAGGTCCACACTGATGGTACAACTTTCTTTTTTACTGTGTGTTTTGAGATGGAGCTGAACATAACTGGGGATAATTTCATTTTCTTTGACTAAACCTGTCAGTCTGCAACTGTAGCTGTACATGTTCTCTTTTCTGCCTTTCACTGTACCAGGAGTGCCACTTAAGAATGCGAAGCCTCCATTGTAGCTTCTTCATTCTTCCCTTCTTGGAAGGTCAAATGGCGTGTTCAAATGCTTTTTTCTAGTGTGCAGAGATGGAAATAGATTCTTTTCTACTTAGCATTAAATTGAAATAAAGGCCGACACATATCTCAGCAGGCTAAAGTGTCTGCTTAGGCAGGTTCAGGGACTTGGATTCAATCCCTGGTGTGCCATGCTGGCCTTGCACCTGAGGTGCACTGAGAAGGTGATTGAGACTGGGTGTGATGGCACACACCTATAGTTCTAGTGCTTGGGTTGCTGAAAACAGGAGAATCACTACATCTGATCTATGTAGTGAGACTCTACTAAATAAATAATAAAATAAAATAAAATGAGAACCACTGATTTGGAATGTGCTGGACAGAGATCTGTGGTGTTCAGATGGTGCTTCATCTCCAATGAGCCTATCAAGCATAGCTAGGCAAGTGCATCATCATTCATTGTATTTCTCACTCCAAATGTGACATACAATAATTTTAGGCCCCACATGGCTGGCTCCAAAGCTGGAACACCATGGCAGAAAGATAGGCCAAAAGCTGTTTACCTGATAGCACCAGATCAAGCAGCACTTTGAAAGAGAATAAAGTATTTGCTACTGAATCCTGATTTCCATAAATTTGAATGATGCAATCAGACAATGTTTTATGTCTCTCTGTTACCTCAGAAGATCCCATTGTAGGAACTCACAGAGGAACATCCTCACATGTCAATCTTACTGCCACATCCTGTGTTTCCCACTGAAATCCATGGCACGGCCTGTATGGCTGCCTCCTTGATCGTGGCTGATGGACCTGCTACCACCTCTGATCCTGGTGCCCTTGAGGCTGCCTAGGCCTGTGCTCAGAGCTGGAGGGACCATGGGGCTCTGGGGGAAAGAGATGCTATGGATGCTGGTTGATGCCACACATGACTGAGTCACTTCAATCTCACCGTTGCCTGCAGGTATCAGCTGCCACCAGCAGCTCTGGTCCCCAGTGTTTCTTATCAGATCACCACCTCCCGCTCTTGGATGCCTGAAGCTCTGTCAACCTGGAAATGTGGGAATTCAGCCACCATGCTCTGGCCCAATGGGAAGTGCTGGATGTGATGCTTCCATCTAATGGCCATTGATCAATGACTCAAGAAAGCCATCCCTATGCTGCAGTCAATCTGCCTAGTGACTTTCTTCTCCTTGTCTGATGGCTGACCAGTATCATCTGTTCTGGGACACAGAATGCTTCACAGTCTAATTCTACAACAGCCAGACACCACCAACACACAAAAGGGGAATTTCAGCATTACGGTAGGAACAGTACTTCTGTCCTTTGTGTTGGCAACTCTGATAGGTATAGCTTGATTGATACTGGGTTGTGTCTGTTTCTGCAAAGTGACATGGTGACGGCCCAAAAAGAGAACAGTTGTTTTGCATATCTAAGCTTGCCTGGAGATATAGGGCCTAGTCGAATTAATGGTAGAGGACTGGCACCTCTCCTGTGCCTGACTCTAGAGTGGAATCTCTTCTCCTGGAAACCACCAGATCACTTCTGACAAGTGACCATCAGGTGATACAACAGACTTCAAACATAACTGAATGTGAAAATAACAGATAAGGTGATGGTTTTCTGCAACATGTTGATCTTCAAAATTGCACAGTCTGTCCTTGTGATGGCAAAGAGGTGAAAGACTTGGGAGATTGTGACAGGGCCCTTAGTTCCATTAACAATTGTCAAGGACAAAGCAATCAGCCTGCTCAGAGTCTCCCTTGAGGAAATCCATGAGTGAGGCACCAGCTGAATGTGGTGACACACAACTGTAATCCTAGCTTCCAGGATGTTCAGACAGGAGACTGCAAGCTGAAGCTTAGCTTGCATAACTGAGCAAGACCCTGTCTTTAAAAGAATGGATGAATGAATGAAAGCAGGCTAAGGATGCAGTTCAATGTGATGGTCCTGGGTTTAGTCTTCAGTATCAAAAACAACAACACAAAGCAAAACGTAAGTCAAATTTGTGGGCAGAATGGGCCTACAAAGGGAAAGATTTTAGTCTTGAAGTATTTCTGTTTAAAATGGTCACATATAAGAACATATACAGACTCAGTCCAGTATGCTGTGCTGGCTCCATCCACCCCCTGTGGTGTGCTGAGTCAGAGAAGGACTCCAGGTATGGTGGGTTATGCCTGTAATCGATTTGCTGCCGAGGCTGAAAACAGCAGGATCACTATGAGTATCAGCTGTACCGTGAGACCTTGTACCAAACAGATAAGTAAAAAAAAATATCATAAGGAACCTGGAAAGACCAATTTCAGCCAAAGCCCATAAAAGTGAGTAGATAGCAGCAGGGATATAGTCTCCCAGCCCTGCCCTCTTGTCTCTGTTGCTTCTGTATACAGTGCTCTCATGGGTCCACTAAGTGTGCCAAGAGACCATGGTGCCAGTTTCATATAAATGGTTGCAGTGCTGAGTGAGGCCTCCAGCTGAGTGTGGTGACACACAACTGTAACCCCTGCACTCCATGAGGCTCCGGTATTAATAAGTGGCAGAGCGCAGCTTCCACTTGTGGAACTGAATTGCAAGGTTGAAAAGAAGGAAGCCTGAAAAGCATGCCATTAAGAAGCCTCTTGAAGACTGGAAATCCAGTAAAGCTGCTGATTCTGAATAGCATCTGTCTCAGAATTTAAGAAACATGTTCATCTATGGAGTGTCTACTTTTCTATGTGTTTTCAAGTGTCATTGACATGGAAATTCCGAACTGAACTATAAGCAAAAGCAAGCACACTAGCTGGGGCTTTCCAGCCTAATAGTTCACTACAATCTGGAAGCCTGGTCTCCCAACATGAGGAATAAAAATCTCAGGGCCAGTGTCTACCCTGCAGTTCTGGGCATGCTGTAAATATCGATTCATTACAGAGTTCAGTCAGTCAGCTCAGGCTCTTGTGCTAAATTACTGTGACACGGCAGTGTGAGTAGCAGTTTATTTTTTATCAGTTTAGGAGACTAGAAATCTGAGACCTAGGTATCATAGGGTTGGTTTCTCTGAGGCCAAACTTCTTGGTTGGAGATGGTGTCTTCTTGTGTCATCACCAACTCATCCCTCTGTGTGTGTCTGTGTCCTGATCTCTTCTACTAAGGACATCTGTCATGCTGGATTAGGTACTGTCTTCATGAGAATATAAAACAAGTTGGCTTTTCAGAGACCCTGTCTCCAAATGCAGGTACAATCTGAGGTCCCAGAACTTATGATTTCAGCACATGAATCTATGGGACATAGTTGAACCCACAAAAAGTACTGATCAACAACTTTGATCCTTTGCATTGGGGCCCTCAGGAATGAAGGTCTTTTGAGCAACACAGAAGAGAATTTGAACTCCATTTCCAGAGCCTACTCTGGACCTGATAAATAGGGTTCAGGAGGTCTGAGATTTGCCCAAGTCCCTATAGAGCCTGGCTCAGTCACTATGGGCTGATGTTGGGAAAGTCTCTCTTGAGCACTGCTTGGCTCACCTGATCCAGTGTTCAAAATGGTTCAAGGCAATCACAATGAATGGAAAGATCATTCTGTACGAGAAAAGCAGTTGGATTGCAGAGAGCAGGAGGGAGAATGCACAGTACAGTGAGACATTTCACTTTACTTTTGGAAGGTGGAAGACAGATAACATGATAGAGAAGAAAGATGCAAGAGTGTTGGTCCTGAATGCCTATGTAGTGCATAAGGGAACGCTGGGCAGCAGGTGTGGCGAAAGTGAGGAGTGGGAAGGGGGAATTCAATGGAGAGAAGGAGCTTCTGTCTTCTGCTGTGCTTCCCCCACCCCGCACCTCCAGCTCTACCTATGGGATGTAGAGAGCCAGTTTGGGTGCCCAGCCTGGGCATTAGGAGGGGACCTGAAGGCCTTCATCAAATTCAAGTGAGAATAGGTGGCACTGTGGTTTGAATGTGTTCTCTGGGAATTTAATCTCCATTTTCCTATGTTAATGTTATTTTGAGGTGGGGCCTTTGGGAAGTAATCAGTCTAGGTGTAGTCAACAGGGAGGACACTGCACGATGGCATTAGTAGTTTTACAAGGAGAGAGACTTGAGTGAGCAAATGGGTTGTTTCTCACTGTGGACAGAGAAGCCTCTGGAACTGTGTTGGGGGAGTAAGTGTGTGAGGAGACCACATACATCCACAGGCCCTCAACCTAAGGACAAAACCAAGAATTGCTGGATTTAAAATCTCAGGATCAAGAAATGAATTCCCCTACACACACACACACACACACACACACACACACACACACAAACCAATGGGTTCTGATACTTGTTACAGTGATGAAGAGCTGACTAGTACGGTAGTGTTCAGTGTGGCAACAGAAAAGGAGCTACAAAAGGAGAAAAGTCTAGTCTTCAGCACCCTGAAGCCAATAGATGGTATTCAGGGCTCTAAATAATGGAAGGCAGAAGCAAATAGTTTATCTAGAGATATGGATTCTGTACTATATGTACTCTTGCTTGTTACTGTTTTTCTATCTTTGTTTCTGCTGTTTTTACTCTTTAAAATAAAATTTTAAATATTCAAAAAATGAATAAATAAATGTCAGAGTTTCCAGAGGGGGAAAAAAAAAAAGATATGGAGGAAATCACCCAAGAGGATAGAGAGTGGGTGAGGCATCTGGAGAAGAGTAGTCAAATCTTTGGTTATAGTATGGGAACAAAACTCAACATGTTTAAAAGAATAAAAGAGTACAAAATATGTTCAACCAAAAGGAAGTAAGCTCAAAGTGAAAAGAAATTGGGAAGTAAGACTGTTTATAAAGTGGCCCTGGGCTACTTTTCTGATTGCTCTAAAAGGATCTTACAATCCATTGGCCTACTTAGTCTTTTTTGTTTTTAATTTTACTAACTTTAATGAGAAGGAAATAACAATGAGACAGTTCCTAAACAGGTTAGTAGAACAGAGTGATTAATACATTGCATATTGTTGTCTTTCTACTAGTTGTTCATAGTACAAGATGCAGACGTGACATCCTTTCTAAACACCATTAGTACAATTCCTTCATATGCCGATATGTGTGAACCAAGCAACTACACTGAGGATAGCAATGTGGACTACTGAAACCATGCTTGAAATACCTGTCATTCTGGCCTTGTAAATACGTACTGCTTCTAATGTCATATCAATTACTGCTACTCTCCTTCAAGCAAATGTTGAAACAACAAAAAAAGGTAACAAAAAAAAAAAAGAGACAAGAAAAAAATGTCATAGAGTTGGCCTGCTAGAATTTTGTATATGGCTGTATTTCTAAATTTGTCTGTAAAAATGTAATTTTTTTATCACATTCTATTTGGCCTTGTTAGTCTTGAAATATACAATTTATTTTCCTTTCTCTGACTGTGTAAGATGTGCCCAGAGCCATCCTTGGGTTTTATGATTTGCCAGTATTAACAGTGCTCAATACATAACCAGATTCACAGCCAAGAATTACCACTGCCAAAGGAACACTTGCTAAGCCAAAGACACTTGGGGCAGTGTCTGAAGGAAACTTGGCACAATTTTCTAAAGGTCATCTCCTAGAAGCTATGAATTCATGCAGCAGAAAGTGTGACGGTAAGTAATAAGTGCTATTTGTCAGGACAGTTCATCAGTGACCCACTATCCAAGGTTTTCACAACAAGTCGATGACATGGGCATCTTTCCTGGCATGTACCATATTTCCAGGTTTCCAGAAAAGAAGCAGGAAATCAACTGAAATCATATTGGTTTAGCCCTGCCCACTCACCACTGCCCTGGATTTCTGCATAGCAGTCTAAATACAATGGGTCATTCTTCTCATTTGGGAAAGCTTCATATTGATGGAGAAGACTGTTTTACACTAAAGGTCTCAGAAACCACCCAAGCACCATGTATGAAAATAGTTACACCCTTACTTTTTACACAACACCCCCTCAGCTTCAGCTCTCCTTTCAGACTTCAAGGCTCGTTACAAATACCTTTTCCAAGCTTTTCTTCTTCTTTCTAACTTGCAACTGTGTAAGTTTTTAAGGTATTTTGGATATTAATCTGTTAGTGGACATAAAGTTTGCAAACATTTCTTACCATACTCAATGTGACCTTATAAGAAATGCTAAAGAGATATAAACTGAATGCGATTTGACTAATCACTAACATCAGTCCTATGTACGCATAAATATCAAGGGTACGCATACAGCCAAATTCAAAGTACAGTTCTCAAATATCATAATGGTGGGGGTATAAGTCTCACTTTTAACTCTGGTATACGGATTAAAAGACAAAAGTTGAAAGCATAACTGTGGCTATACTTTGCTAGTGGATACCTACTATCAAACCATACAAATTGTGATGTCAGAAACATTATCTCTCAGGAGGAGAAGAAAGGAAGACTCTCTGTATGTGAGCAAATATGGCATCTTAAAGTGGACTTTTATAAGTATAAGCCAGTTTTGCACCTTGAAAATTACAAAGGAAAGACATTTAACACATATACAAAAAATACAGAAAAAGTGAAAGCATACCCATATAGAAAGTAGTCAAATCCTTAAAGGCAAAAAGAGAGAAATAGAGCCATGAGATAGCTCAGTACACTAAAGCACCTGATTAGGCAGAGCACAGGGAGTGAGATTGATGTTTTCTGCAAATCTATCAAATTTACTGATGAGCTTAGATACTGCCATGACAAAGAAGAGGTGAAAAAATCGTGATAACAAAACCAATACCACAAAGAGTACTGAAAGATATTTTAGAAAGAGACAAAGATGACCGCAACTTCAAAAACAATAGAAGAAAACCACCAAGCCAGGCAAGAAGTTAAGCAAAGGTGAAAAGTAGGGATCACACAGTAGGAAAACAAGATGACAAAGATAAGGCAATACATATCAGTTATAACTACAACGTCAATGGCCACCCTTGACCAATCAAAAGAAGCACACTGGCAGAGTAGATTAAAAAACAAAATCCAACAATATGCTGCATAGAAGAAACACATTTAAAATAGATTGAAATTTAAAGGATGGAAATCAATACTTTGTGTGACAGGAACCCAGAAGAAAAGTAGTGGTAGGTAGTTATTCTGGTTACTGACAATGTCAACTTCAAACCAAGTGTCATTAAAAGAGATAAAGTTAGTAGATACTTGTTAGGGAAAAACTGTAAGAAAAAGAAATAAAAGTTATAAATATATATGCACTCAATGTAGGAACACCCAAGTATAAAATACAAATTTTAACAGACATGAAAAACCTAAAGAACAATAACATTATTATACTGGGTGACTTTAACACTTCATTGACACAGAGAGATAGATAAAAAACAGCTACAATAAACAAAGAAATAACAGAACTAAGCCAACCTTTGAAGAAATGGACTTAGTAGACCTTTATAGACTGTTCCATCCAACAGCATCAGAATACACATTTTTCTCAGCTGCACATGGGACTTTCTCCAAAATAGATTATTTGCTAACACATAGAACGTGCTTAAGTAAATGTAAAGGGATCAAAATTACCTATACAGACATATTATATAACCACAATGCAATGAAACTGTCAATTATTGCCAAAAGAAAGATAAAAAATTCTACAAGCACATGGAAAGTAAATTCCTCGTGAACAATCAATGGGTCAGGGATGAAATTAAAGAAGAAATTAAGCAATATTTACAATCAAACAAAAATGCAGATCCAACTTACTAGAACCTGTGGGATGCAATGAAAGCTGTCTCAAGAGGGAAATTTATAGCAATAAATTCTAACATCAGGAAAACAGAAGGAGCCTGAATGA
>PVKN010036324.1:0-11463 GCA_004027915.1 Capromys pilorides | reverse complement strand
CATCATATTTAGTGTTAAGTAAAAAGCTAGAAAAATTGACCTGAAGATTTCTTCTCAGACATTGCAGGCTGACAGATTTGAAATAATTTTACTAAGTGCTTTGCAATAGCACATCCTAAGTTGAGAAATAGGGTGAATTTTATAATCTACTTCAAGCATTTGTGATTCTATAAATAAACACTATTTAATACATTTGCTTTTTATAAATATAATAATACCAGTACCAATTTAGAAACATTTTATTTTCATATCTCAGCTTGGCTCGACTGCTAGGAGCTGGTATTTTTCCCAAAAAGGAAATTCCTTGGGATTTTCTCAATGCTTAGGATCAAACAGGAGCAAATTTAATTCGACAAAGAATGAAACTGAAGCAGAGTTAGCTCATGGACTAATTTAGGTTATACAGAATGTATACCATGTGTTCCATTCTAAAGGGCTTCAAAGCATAATTCGTACCCTGGTGGAGATACTCCTGGATCTGATGACAGAACACACAGACTAGGTGAGGGTCAAAGCACAGTCGTAGACTGTAGGAATGGCCAGACACCAGAAGGAAAGTGCAGACAATAAGCGCTCTGTGTGAGTAGGGGCTGCGGATATTCCTGGGAAGGAATTTGGTTCATTGCATTGATGTTCGGCGCAAATCCTACCTTGACTCACTCTGGGGCAATGGTCATTCTCCAGGACTATATAATTACATGGCAGAGGCAGGAGGCATCTGAAGGGTTTTGTGTTCACCAACTGGCAAACCAACATTCATGCACATAGCAAACTTTTCAAATTCCAGACTCTCAGAGAAGTCTGTGAACTGAAAACCTTTCCCCTCATGAGGCCAAGCCTACCTCGTGAAGATTTTTGTTTTATTTCATTCCCATCTGCAAACCTGTTCCCTTGGTTCAAAGGGACTTTTCCTTCAAAATTCATTTTTAATTAAACCTGAGCATTCACCTTCTCCTCAAAACAAAAGGTTTCTAAAGAGACAAGCGAGGTATTTGCTTTGAGCGTAAAACTCAAGGGGGAGGGATGCATAAAATTCAGCAATCAAGCAAGATAAATAGTGTTTCCATGCAGTCTTTGAAAGAATTCAAAATGAGTGCAAGAAGTCCTGTGATGAATAAAATATCAAAATTTTAAATAAAGATCAGATCAATATTGTTGATTTTTCCTCCTTTTTGCCTCAGGATCCATTTCAGTCCCTCGTTCACCTGTGGTTGCTTATAAGAATGCCATCAATAAACACTAGCCATGTATGTAAAACACTCTTAATTCCCTTCTGAGGATGAAAAGTCTTCAGTTAAATAAACAGGCTCTCGCCATTCATTACTGTATTGACTTATTCTTCAGTCAGTGGAGAGCTTTCACCTTGGCTGTCTCCGGGGCCCTCTGGTCGCCCATGTGAGAACCTCTCATAACTCATCAAGTCCTGTCCTTAATTTCCTACTTTCCCTATTTCATGCTCTTCAACTTTCATTTCCTCACTCCTGGGTTTGGCCAGGGAGGGTGCTGACAGGAGGAATCAGCACTGAGGGCCTACCAGTGTGGCTTCTCAGGTCGGATCTCCCCGGGTCTGGGTTGCCTTGCTCAGCGAGCTAAACAGACTGGTGCTGATGGGGGGTTGGAGATGGGGTCAGCTCTATGACGTGAAAGGCCGTGGCCCTTCGTGTGAGAGGCCGAGGTGGCATGCTTTCATGAGAGACAGCTGTGAGGGAGACCACCTAGCTGTTGTCACTTAGAAAGCGGCCGCCTCTCCTGGCAAATGGGAAGCTGTTTACAGTTCACAGCTCCTCCTGGTGGGTTAAATACTGTAAATCCTTATGAGTAATGCCAGAGCTGGGGAATCAATAAATACCGAAATGACCTTCACTCCACCTGCCCTGTAAGTGGATGATCCCCTGGTGACAGACACCTCCCTGCTACCTGGGGGAAATGTAAGCTGGAGAAAATGACAAGGATCGCTTCTGGGTTACTTTATTCTGCCTTCCCCACTTTTAATGGGTTGGGGCAGGGCAAGAGATTTTCAGACATGTTTTCAAGTTTAATTTTTAAAAGTCTCAGACTTCAGGGTGACATTGGCTATCCGGCGAATGATGAAATCCCTCAAATCACTTTTTTCTGGGAGAGTGGCAGATAAAATCAACTCCTGAGCTGGCTGCTACTCTTCAGAGGATTGAGTGGGGGTGCTAATGGGAGTAGAGGGCTGAGAGTGGGTTCGCAGGTGCCCAGAGGGGGCTGCTGTCAGGAGACCTCTTAGTGCTGACTAAAACAGCAGAAATGTATTCTCGCCCTGTTCTGGGGGCCAGGTTTCTGATCATGGTGCTGGCTGGCCTGCCTCCTCCTGGAGGGCCCCAGGCAGGGTCTGTTTCTTTGGCTCCCCCGTTGGCAGCCAGCAGATTCTTGACATCTCTTGACTTGGGGCTGCCTGCCTTCCTTCCCTACCTCTGCCTGCCCCTGACAACCTTCTTCATCTGCGATTGTCTTTCTTAGTCTCTGTGTCCAGATTTCCTTCTTTAATTAAGACTCGCGTCATTGGATTTAGGATCCACTCACCTAGTATGACCTCATCTGAACCAGGTCACATCCGCAGAGACCTGACTTCTAATAGAGGTCTCACTCATTGGTAGTGGGGTCGAGTGCACACGTTTTGGGGAGATATAATTCAGTTCACAATAGTGCCTCTTATTAAATAACAAAAAGTATTTCTACTTACAGAATAAAACACAAGCTCTTCAAAGTGTTCTGTCTTACTTTAGGGAAATGGCTATCAGATTTAAAAAAGAATAATGTTTCATAAAAAGACAAATTATAGTTCTGAATATTTGTAATGGGCCCCGTAATCTGTGTTGCGAGTGCTGGAATAGTTCTGCTGCAGATGATCTAGAAACCTTACTTTGAGAAACTCTTCATGCCTGACCTTAAGTCTTCCAAAATTATTAGTGTCTTGTTATTTATTCTTAGATACTTCTTGCATTAAATAACCTTATTTATTTCTGACACTTTAATTTTTAAAAAACGTATTTGCCACAGGGTCACAGTATGCCGCTTGGACTTGTAGTGATCCTGTCTCAGCCTCTCCAGCGCTGGGATTGCAGGAGTATGCCACCATGCCTGGACTTGGTCCATGGCTCACTGCACCCTGGGGGTGGGTCTGGTATGGACTGTGGTGCCAGAGATCGAACTCTGTTCCCTGTGCTTGCTTAAGCAGGCACTTAATTGCTGAGCTATCTCACTGGCCCTTAATTTTTGACTCATTAAAAATATTTTTAAATCTTTTACTTATTTATTTGGTATAGGATCCCACTACAATGCTTGGACTCATAGTGATCCTCTTGTTTCAGTCTCCCCTGTGCTGAAATTACAGGTGTGCTCCATCACGTCCAGTTTTGGTGGTTAGCACAGTGCAGGTGAAGGCACAGCATGTGGTACTGGGGATCAAACCCAGGTCCTTGTGCTTGTCAGGCAGGTGCTTAGATTGCTAGCTATCTCCCCACCCCTTGACTTATTTTTATAACATGGTGCATGAAATGATTTCCACTGCTAGCCCTAATTTATTAATAATGAACTCTTAATTGCAGGTCCATGAGAGGATAACTTATTCAAGACAAACATACGTCATCAGAATCCTTTGTCATTTTTCAAATTGCTTTGAGCTCTATTCAAATTATAAAAGTTACTTTCATTTTGAT
Source organism: Capromys pilorides (assembly GCA_004027915.1). NCBI lineage: Eukaryota > Metazoa > Chordata > Mammalia > Rodentia > Capromyidae > Capromys > Capromys pilorides. Next base: position 7,780 of record PVKN010036324.1, on the reverse strand, counting down.
TTTTAAAAGCCAGGTGCCATTTTGCTTGAAGATATCAGACTGCTCCAAGAAATCTAAAGGTTGACGTCAACGATTTATGCCGTAACATAAGGCAGTCAACATTCCATTACAGTTATCATATAGCTGAGGCAAATAACTTAAAAGGAAGAAAGATTTATTTTTCACAGTTGCAGAGGTTAAAGTCCCTTGTCACTTGACCCTGTGACTGTGGGGCATGGGATGACACAGTAGATCATGGTGTAAGCTCTTGTTGGAGGTAGCGACTCAGCTAACGGCTGCCAGGAGGCCAGTGGAAACAGGAATGGGCCAATGTCCCAGTATCTTAGTCAATGATCTGACTTACTCCCCCTTGTCTCAACTTCTTTAAGGTTTCACCATCTCCTGATGGAACCACAATGTGGGGATCAAATCTTTAACACACACAGTTTTTGGGGGACATACCAGATCCAAAGTATAATACATGCTAATGGTCTTCCATGTGACATGCACAGAGTGGTCAGGGAACAAGATAATAGTTCATGGGAAGCTACTGGCTGCCTGAGCTGAGAAGACATCTTCCACACACATTTTCTTAGCTGCAGGGTGAGGTTAGTTATAGAATTGGCTGCTTATCAAGGGCTTGAGAGAGAGAAAACTTTTAATAAAAAGTAACCAGTTTCTTATTTGGTCATTGAAAAGTGATAATCTGTGCCTTTGGAAAGGTTTTTCCTCTTGTCTTACAAGTGATTCCTTTAGAAGCAAGAGGCAGCAGTAGAAGATAAATTAATGTTGCATTTTTTTCCATTGTCACCTAAATGTTTGTGAATGATGAGACCAGAGACAGCTCTTCAAACACTGTTTAGTTATGCTAGCTCGGCACAGGTAGCAAAGCCTGTACATCGACATGCAGTGAGGGTTCCTGGGTAGCAAATATTTGCACACTTGGTAATTCTTTTTCATTTTTCATTGTGGACAAAAAGAAACCAGAGCCTTCGTTCCTTCTGTTTATTGTTAATACTTGTAATTGAAACAAGATAAAAATCTTATATAGTGGTTCAGTTTAAGTCCAGTAGCACAGTAAAGCATCTCATGTACTTAGGGCTGGACTTCGGCTCCATACATACACTGATCTTCATAACTACATGTGTTACGGACACCCATGTGCCTATCACAATGTAGACATGACTTTGGAGGTGCCACTGCATGGGGAAACATGCATTTTCTCATAATTTACGTCTTTTGCCAAACTGAGAAATTATGCAGCACTGTATGCACAGAAATCACTCAGATTTTAGCTTCTACAGATCATTTGTCTTAGAAAGTTTGGCTCAAAGACACTAATACTTGCGCGTGTTTCAGCTTACATTTATTTTACTACCTTGACCTATGAAGAGCATCACCCTTTCACACTTTTGGTCTCTCTTTATGAGTTCTTGTTCTTAGAACTCTAATGAAACTGGAATCCTAATTTGCAAAATGTTCACATACAATTTATTTTCCCCTTAGCAATAAATTTCTTAAATTTGCAGCCCTGGCCCCAAGTGAGTTGTTAAAGACATAGTTAGATTCCCTGGATATATATACATGACAGTAAGTGCTAGGAAGGGTTGAAAGCCCATAGAACAATGCTTCTTCACACAGCACCCATGGTAGCAGCCTTAAACTAACCGATGTGGTGGTCAGCATTAGAATGCAATGCCTCTTTCCAGAAGGAAGACAGTGGCTTTCCTCCCTATTGAACTAAGGTCAGTGGCAAGATAGAAGGCTAGCAGAGTTAAATATCAGGGTTAAAACATTTCTAAAATATGTGCAGTCTCCTATGTGACCCAGCCCCTGAGGTAGGTTGCCGATATGTGATGCGGGAATCAGGCCCTGCCTGGGTTCCTGCAGTTTGCATGGTTTCACTTTAGACTTTTACAACTGGTGGAATTTCTTGCTCACTGTGACTTCCATTATGTGTAAAATTTAGGGTTGTTATAAGGACTAAATGAGTAAATGCGCTCACTCACAGCACATTTCCAGGTGATATGTGCTGGCTGGCCACCACAATTCGGGCTTCCTCAGAGCACATTTGTCCTAGATAGGGTTCAGTGATGTCATCTTGGAGGCCTATGGAGAAGGTTGGTCAGAAAAACCAACTCACCCAGAAGTATAACCATGACAGGACAATCTGCCACAAGTGCTATGTCTGCCTGCATCCTGTGCTGTCTACTGCCGCAGGAAGTGTGGCCACACCAACAACCTGCCCCCCATGAAGAAGGTCCAGTAAATCTCAGCCAGCCTCTTGTCCAGAGGGACCCCACCTACCTGCCCAACTCTCTGCAGCCTTGGGGCCTGAATAAAGTTTCCCTCCCTTGACTAGAGCAAGAGAGAGAGAGAGAGAGAGAGAGAGAGAGAGAGAGAGAAAAGGAAGGAGAAAAGAAAGAGAAAGACAGACAGACAGACAGATAGACAGACGGACAGACAGAAAGAACAACTTAAGACCAAGAGCAATCACTGTGTGCTCTGCACAGTTCCGGGGCCATGAAGTAGCTCAGGAGACAGATGGCTGTAGAAGTCAAAGAAAGAAAAATGGAACCAACTATTCACAGAGGTTTCACAGTTCACTGGGTCTAGTTCTGAAGGTTTTAGTATTTCATTCCATTTAACTCATCAGGTGTTATTAATAGTATTATTATCATTATTATTAATTTGGATTTGGTTCCTGGAAGAACACAACTACTGTTTTAGTCTACTGTGTAGTGGATTAAAAGGCCTGATTTTTTCTTATTAGGGAAGGTACAGTGATATCTTCACAGCTTATCAACCCCTAAGGTATGCATTTAGACCACCACTCAAGCTCTCCTCACCAGGTATCATTTATTGACTCTAATAGATGGGAATGCTAAAACTTCTAGACATGAGGACACTTCCTGTCTTGAACCTGATCAACCTCATAGAGAAAGTTACATTATACTGTATTTCCCCTTAGAAGAAATGGAGAGGAAATAAATTAGTTCACCGACTCAGGAGACAGTAAAATAGGTGGCTACAAATTTGTGTCTAAGCAGTGGAGAAATTCCTGCCTGCTTTCTAGATATGGGCATTTTTTTTCTTCCCATAATTCTTGGAATATCACCCTTTAACAGTTACACATTTATTTAAGTGAGGTATTATAAAGCAGATCTGAGAGAACTACTGTCTCATTGAGCATTTATCACTTCAATTTATTTATGCTTTATTATTATGCTTTTATATTTAAAGGAATGGGAGCTTAGAGTCTAAATATGATGCTAAGTATACTTTATAATTTTTTCCTTTTGGATTCTTGATTTAGGGTTTTTTTTTTTTTGTTGTTGCCACTTTCCATGAAACCTGTCCACATTTACTTTCCTTCCAGATTTTTGGCGCAGAGAAAAGTAGATATTCCATTGCACCGCCTTCAAGGAAGGTCTCTATAAAGAATATCAACCCTTTATTTCTTTTCTGGAAAACTTTCCACACTAGGAGGACACACAAATCAAAAAAACTTTGCATCGATTTACAAATACTTTGCAGTCCAATCCAGTGAGAAGCTGCAATTTTCATACTGAGAAATAATGCATGACCTAGACAAGACCCAGCCACGAGCTCATGAGAAAGACTCTAGGTTCCGAAATTGTTGCCTTGATCCTGGAAAGAAATATGAGTAATCACTGGCATCCACTGACTGAAGCCGGTCTTTGGGGACAATCAGTGTTTAAAAATCAAAGAACATCTGGAAATCAGCATATTTTCAGCTAGTTCACACCCTGCTTGGCTCCTATTTCCACAGATTGATGTACTCAAGTAGTTATGCTGCCCTGAGAGAAGAACCCTTGGGGATTCAGAGTCTTCAGCTAGGCAAGAAGAGGAGCAGTGGGAGGTGATCCCCCCTCACTGGGCTCCAAATGCTGTCCTTGAAGCTCTGGTGCATCAGGGTCATTTTTTAATCTACTTCAACTTTTTCCCAGTGCCGACCAGCAACATGCTTCCTCAGAATATTTTCCTCATAGAAATTAACATCTATCCTGCATGAGAACATGTCTGAGGAAGACTAACCACTGTTTCTTTGACTCTTCTATTCCTGCTATTTATGATGAGCCAAAGAGAGACAAAGATCTTTTGGTAAAACAGGACAACAATAATGAGGGAATTTTATCGATGGTACTGATTTTAGCATGGACAGTCTCCCTAATACGGTGTCCAGAAAAATTACTCTAGCATCTGTATAAGGTAGTTGGTCTCCATAAGGTCTTATTTCAGAAGCTTTCAGTTCAGATACACACATTTATAAAACAAGAGACATCTTGAGATGTTCCTTGCCAATGGTCTCAGGAGAACTCAAGAATCACTGCACTGTGAGATCTTGATTCGTTCAGTCTGTGATAATTGGAAAGAGGTTCTGAGAGGTACTGCCCATCAAATATTTATCTGCTTGGATATCAAATCTAAGGATTGTAAATTTTCCCCCAAAGAATTTCAGCTTCTCAAAGGAACAAATTACACGTTTTAACCATAAGGGGATGAAGAGCTATGTGAACGCATCTTTGCTCTTAGTTGGTACCACTTCCTGACAGGTAATGCGCACCAAAACATGCCACACACCCCGTGCGCCTCTGAGGCTCCTGGAAGACTACCCCAGGAGAGTCACCATTCGCTTCATCTGCTTCATGTAAGTGTTTACAGATTCAGCTCATCCTATGTGCTTCCTCCTGCTTCGTGAGGCAGACTTTCCCACCCGTTGGCTGACAGAGGTACTTTCCCTCGCTTCTGCTATCTTCTTTTATGATGCATTTCAGAGCACAGCCACCACGGTTTGGGTAAGAGCAAGACAACTGTATTTTAAGTGTCAGAGATAATGCTTAACTGTCATCCTTGGGCCACAGCAGCCTCCTGGACCTAGGACCGGGAACCAGGGCATTTGTAATGACTGCATTATACTAGCAGTAAGCTGTGATGTTACAGTGTCATTCTTGGTAGTGTCTTCACTGCCTTTATATACTTTCATTCTTTAATCCCTTCATACATCATCTATAGATATCCATCTCAGTGTTACTCTTCTTATAGATGAAAACTACAAGGCTCAGGGAAGTGTAGTTATGGGAAGAGGGAAGCTCGAGACGTGATTTTTCTTTTTTTATGTATTTAGTACAGAGTTTCACCATGCAGCCCAGACTCACAGTGATCCTGTTTTCAGACTCCCCAGCACTGGGGTTGCAGGTGCATGTGGTGCCGAGGATTGAACTCCAGTCCGCTCGCTAGCCTAAGCAGGTGCTTAGTCCGCTGAGCTATCTCAAGTCTGGAGGCTTGATCTTTGATTCTAGTTCTGGTGCTGGCTTTTAACATTCTACCTGACTTGAGGGGTATACAACATTTGTTCTAAAGAACCCATATCCATGCTCTTAAATGTGAGGGTGTTTTAGAATCACAGGGAAGGGGTTAAGACTAGGATTTTGGACCCTACTTTCTGAGATCTGAGTTCAGTAGTTCTGTACTGGGACTTAAACATTTAATCTCTGAACGAGGTAGGAGATATTCACCTGCACTGTGGGAAGCTAAAGCAGGAGAATTGCAAGTTAGATCTCAGCCTGAGAAGTTGTGTGATTTATTGAGACCTTGTCTCAGAAAAAGGAAGTACTGGGGCTGTAGCTCAGTGCAAAGGCTCTGGGTTCAATCTTCAGTTCCCGCCAGCCCTATTAATCTCTAACAAGTTGATGTTGATGCTGTTCATACTCTGAGACATAGCTCCTCCATCCTGCTTTCTCACTAGAATGCTACGGGATGCCTTGCTGTCTAGATTGGCACCTGGATCCTACTTCCAAAAAACTCAGAGATTTAGCGAAGGGTGAGGGAACACAAGTGGTTTCTGATGTTTTCCCAAGTGACTGCAGTGTGCAGTCCAGGGTAAAAGTGTTGTTTACAGGAAGGGATCAGTTAGCCAGGGTCTCCATCAGGCTGTTGCTGTGTAATACATCTTATGGGAAGGCAGTCACACTCATCTGTCTCTGCAGTGTCTCTGCCTGCTTTCATGGTGCAAGGACTGAGCTGATGAGCTGCAACAGACTGCTGGCCTATAAAGCTCTTGCATGCACGCTTTGGCCCTTCGTAGGTAATGGAAGCCATCTGGAGGAAACTGGAAAGATACCCCATCATTTCCTATCTCCAGACAATCTTTCTGAATCATGCTAAAGCCTGTGTGAAGAGCACTAGGAAGGAAACTGAAAGCCGGCGATCTCTTTTATAACAACTTTACTCCAAATACTGATTTCTGACATGCCATGTCTGTACAAGTCCACCCAGGGATTGTAAAAGTTATTTAACACAAACATGGACTAATACATATTTGACAAATTTGGTTTTACTTTTTCATAACCTCTCTCTGCTTTTCTTTTTTGAGACAGGATCTTATTTGCATTGGCAAACTGGCCTTGAACTCACTATGTAGCCCAGGCATATCTCAAAGTTCCAGGGATCCTCCTTCTGCAAACTTGGGTGCTGAGATCACAGGGATGTGCCACCCCAGTCGCCTTCTCTCTGCTTCTTTCTTTCTGTGCATGCATCCTCCTTTTCCACCACCCTAATTTCCCCTCCCCCCTCCATATTTATGCATGCACCACCATAGGACTCTGTTTCCCTTTCTGCTTCACTTGGTGACCCTTGTCTTATGTTCTCCAACACATGTACAGCCCAGTTGCAATGAAAGAGAATGGTACCCGGCACCAGAATACCCGCAGTGGATCCTACCTCTGATGCTTTAGGGGAGGTTTGTTTTTTGCTTTTGGTGCCGAGTACTAAACTCAGGGCTTCCAGCTTGCTAGGCAAATGTTCTACAGCTGAATCAAGTCCCCAGCCCTACCTCTGATGTTTATCTATGAAATCAGAGAACATCCTTAACTGAGGTGGACTTTAGTATCCTGATTAGGAAAACAGAGCTGACAGTACTTCACTCTTGGGGTCACTGCAAGGATTAAGAGAAATCAGCCACATTGCACTGCAAATTGCAGAACACTTCACAAGACATTTCAGAACTCAAGGAGTAAACCAAGCCCAGGCATTGGCTTCCTCTTGGGACTTATCAGAAAGTAGCACAAACTGTCCAGACTCCACAATTGGGTTTATCCTGGTTTGAAAGAGAAGATCCCAGACTTCCTTGGCAGATCTTCTGACTGACTCAGGACTCCAGGATCAGTGTGCAGAGCCTGCATGCTCAGTGGCCGACAACACAGCACTGTGTAGCCCTGGCCTTTACTAAGATTTATGGCCCTGGCTATGTCTAATGCAAAATCTGGAAAAGGGCAAAATATTAGTCAAGAAACTATCTTTACCTAAAACTTCAAAGTTAGAAATAAGATAGAAGAAGGATATAGCAAAAACTGAAGTGGGGCCCTGAGTATTTTATGGCTAAGTCCCACGGCTCACAAGACTTTCTGGCTCAGCGCTGCATTAAGAGGGTAATGCACGCAGATATTAATTCATAAAGCATATGAAGAGCCTGGAATCCTTTCCCATCCCTGCTGCTCAGACCAATTTCATCCCCAAATCCCTCATCTGTTGCCCCTGGGAAAGCCTTGTCATGTACGGAATCCTCAAAATGATTTCCAGAAACTTCATGTAAATGTATAGAGAAAGGAAAATGCGAATCCCTCTTTGCTAGCATGTCATGGCTAAAGAGAAAAGTGTCTTTCTTGTAAACAGAAAGCCTCACATCTGGTACTTCTCTTACAATCTCCTGACATCAAATTCACTCATAGTAAAACTCATTACTGGCCAAGTCAGTCAGCACCACCAAACTGATTTTCTT
>PVKN010036323.1:0-11461 GCA_004027915.1 Capromys pilorides | reverse complement strand
TATGGTTTTGCTCCTAATATGTTTTCTTTCTTTTCTGCTTCCAGTCACTTCATTGTTTAATCCATAAGTCTTTGATTTCCATTCAGCTGTGTTATGCCTTTCCATTTATATTTCTTCTTTAGATTTCTTACACTAGGGAGACTATATGATATTTATACATGGAGGTTTGGTTTATTTCACTTATGAGTGTATATTCAATATGCATCCATTTATATATAAAGTCTTCTGTTTTATCATTATTTATAGTTGAGTAATATTCCATTGTATAAAAATATCACATCTTTTTCAACCATTCTTCAAATGATGAGCATTTTGGTTGTTTCCAAGATTTGGGTATTACAAAGTGGGCTGCTATAAACATAGGAGGACAGATATTGCTATGGCATGATGTTTTCATTTCCTCTGGGAAAATTCCCAGTAGGGGGATCGCTGGATTGAATGGGATTTCCAGTTTTAGTTTTTTAAGGAGCCTCAACACCGCTTTCCATAATGGTTGCACCAATCTGCATTCCCACCAGCAGTGGAGAAGGGTTCATTTTCCCCCACAACCTCTCCAACATTTATTGTTGGTTGATTTCTTTATGATAGCCATTCTTTCTGGGGTGAGATGGTATCTAAGCATTGTTTTAATTTGCATTTCACGGATGCTAATGATGTGGAGCATTTATTCATGTATTTGTAGGCTTCCTGAATTTCTTTCACTGAGAAGTTTGTGTTCATCTCAGATGCCCATTTCTGGATTGGATCTATGAATTTTGGGACCCTAATAGCTTTTAGTTCTTTATAAATTCTAGATAGGAGAGCTTTGTCTGAATACTTAGTAGTTAAAATCTTTTCAAAATTTGTGGGTTGTCTTTTCACTCTTTTGGTAATTTCTTTTGACATGAAAAAACTTCTTAGCCGAAGGAGATACAATTTATTGATGCCTTCGAGGGTTAAACTTGCATTTTCATTTTTGGCTATGAACTCTTTGCCTAACCCGATGTCTTCAAAGTTTTCTCCCACTTTCTCTTCCAGGAGATTTAATGTTTCTCTTTGGATATTTAGATTTTTAATCCATTTAGACTTTAGTTTAGTGCATGGTGTTATCTCTTCATCCTGAATTTTTCCCTTGACTGGTATGTAGTGGCCTTTGTTACATTTCATCAATCTTTGTTTGAAGTTTAGACTGTCTGCAAACAGTGTTGCTACCTGTGCTTTTTTTGAGGTGCTGGAGCATGTAGTATTGTTTTCCATCCTTTCACTTTTAGCCTATGAAATTTTTTATGAGTTAAGTGTGTTTCTTGTATACAGCATATTGTTGGGTTTTGTTTCCTTATCGATTCTGCCAGTCTACTTCTTTTAATTGGAGAATTGAATCCATTTACATTGATAGTTATAATTGAAATGCATTGTCTTATTATTGACATGACTTTTATTTACTAGTGTTTACCACTTTTTCTCCTATGTTTAATTGGTTGTCCTGTTTGATGAGATCTTTCTGTTCACATTTGTTGAGTTCAGGTCATTTTGGTCCCTCTCTAAAATATTTGTTAGTATACTGTGTAGTGTTGGCTTTGATGTCATGAAATTCTTTAGTTTTTCCTTGTCGTGGAAGTATTTCACTTCTCCCTCGTACTTGAAAGAGAGCTTTGCCAGGTATAGCAGTCTGGGCTGAAATTTGTTTTCATGGAGGACTTGAAGCACTCTGCTCCATGCTCTTCTTGATTTCACGGTTTGTGAAGAGAAATCTACCGCTATTCTGATGAGTTTTCCTTCCTACACAGATAACAAACACATTGAGAGAGAAATAATACCTTTTACAACAGCACCAAAGAAAATGAATTACTTAGGAATTAACCTAACTAAAGAAATAAAAGAGTCTTTCAATGAAAACTACAGTACTCTGAAAAAAGAGATCCTAGAGGATTTCAAAAAATGGAAAGATATTCCCTGCTCCTGGATAGGAAGAACCAACATTGTGAAGATGGCTATACTTCCTAAATTGTTATACAGATTTAATGTAATCCCTGTCAAAATACCATCAACATACCTCACAGACCTTAAGAAAGCATTCCTAAAATTTATTTGGAGCAAAAAAAAAAAAATCTAGAATTGCAAAGATAGTCCTGGGCATCAGAGACAAGTTAGGAGGCATTGCAATTCCTGACCTAAAGTTATACTACAAAGCTAAAATGATAAAAATCAGTATGATATTGGCAAAAAAATAGACCTGAGGATCAATGGAATAGATTAGAAAATGCAGAAGCAAATACAAACACGCTCAGCCACCATATCTTCGACAAAGGGGCCAAACATGTTTACTGGAAGAAAGATACCCTCTTTAACAAATGGTGCTAGAAAAACTGGCTCTCCACATGTCGAAAACTAAAACTTGATCCAAGTCTATCATATTCTATCAGGGTTTTACTAGAGGAACAAATATAATACAAGGAACAGATATAACACAAGATGTGCCAATCCCAGAGTCAGATGGGCAAGTGTACTGAGAGTGTTTGCACACTGCCCTTTGAAGGATTCAGTCCCAAGGCTTTTATACTCACTGCAGTGTGCCATCCCTCACAGTCTCTGCTACCAGTCCTAACAGTCTCTAAAGATCAGTCATTGTGTCTGCAAAGAAAGTTAAAAGAATCTGTTACAGAAAGCTGCAAGGTCCAAACTAGAGGCTGATAAGTCTGTGCAGGAAGCCAGGAGATAAACTCTAAACTGAGTTATGCTGGGGCAGGGCTCTCATGGCTCACAGTGTGAAACAACCAGGATATGCAGCCAAATTGATAAAATGTAATGATCACCAGGCATCCAGCCAAGTTGACACGATGTATCAGCCACTGCAATCACCATGCACTAAACTAAAGTAAAAATGGATTAAAGATCTAAATATTAAAAGAGAAACATTAAATCTCCTGGAAGAAAACATGGGAGAAAATCTTGAAGACACTGGGGTAGGCAAAGAATTCATGGACAAAAATCAAAATGCACATTTAACAGCTGAAAGAATCAACAACTGGGACCTCCTCTGGCTAAAAAGTTTTTGCACCTCAAAATAAATTACCAACAGAGTGAAAAGACAACCCACAAATTTCACAAAGGTTTTAAGTAACAAGTATTCAGACAAAGGTTTTCTATCTAGAATTTATAAAGAACTGAAAACCATTAGGGTCCCAAAATTCAAAAACCTAATCCAGAAATGGGCATCTGAGATGAACACGCACTTCTCAGAGAAAGAAATTCAGCAAGCCTACAAATATATGAAGAAATGCTCCACTTCACTAGCCACTTGTGAAAGGCAAACCAAAACAACACTTAGATACCATCTTACCCCAGAAAGAATGGCTTTCATAAAGAAATCCAGCAACAACAAGTGTTGGAGAGGCTGTGGGGGAAAATGAACCCTTCTCCACTGCTGGTGGGAATGCAGACTGCTGGTGGGGTGCAACCATTATGGAGAGCAGTGTGGGAACTCCTTAAAAAACTAGAACTGTAAATCCCATTCAATTCAGCTATCTCCCTACTGGGAATTTTCCCAGAACTGAAAACATCATACCATAGTGATATCTGTGCACCTATGTTTATAGCAGCCAATTTGTAATATCCAAATCTTGGGAACAATCAAAATGCTCATCATCTGAAGAATGGTTGAAAAAGATGTGGTATTTTTATACAATGGAATATTACTCAGCTATAAAGAATGATAAACTAGAAGACTTCATATATAAATGGATGTAAATTGAACATATAATCATAAGTGAAATAAACCAGGCCTACATGTGTAAATATCATATAGTTTCCCTAGTGTAAGAACTCAAAAGAAATATAAATGGAAAGGCATAACACAGCTGAATGGAAACCAAGGACTTAAGGGTTAAACAATGAAGTGACTGCAAGCAGAAAAGGTAGGAAGCATGGCAGGGGCAAAGTCATGCACATAAGTGCACACAGGCTGAAGTAGATAATGGTCCTAGAAACCTCCAAAATGTTTGTGACGCGGAGGAATGAGTGACAGTAAAAATATGCTTGGAATGCCTGTCATTTTGGTCTTTTCAATGTGTGCTGCTTCTAATGTAATTTCAGTTATTGCTATACTATCTCTCAAGTAAATGGTTGGGTTACAAGAAAACAAAAAAGGGTGTTAAGTGAGAGTAAGAGAATAGGAAAAATGCCATAGGATTGACTGGCTACAATTTTGTATATACTTAGATTTCTAAATGTCTGTGTAAAAATGTGTAACTGCTTTTATTACATTCTATAGAGATTTATTGGAATATCAGTGATTGCTAGAAAATACCAATTCCAAGTGAAGTCTAAGATGTTTGATACTCAGAAAGACAATGATGTTATGCTCAAGTACCTATGTTATATAGTAATAGTATCACTAAGGTTTTATTCTGGAGGGTTAAGAATATAAGTTTACAGACCAAAAAATTGGAGAAAAAGAAGGGCTATAAGGATAGCCAATATTTTGGCCCTAGCCCTTCAAGGTCAGTGAGGACTCAGGACGTAAGGGAACCTGTGCTATAACATCCTATAACTCAGTAGTTTTCCAAATTTTCTGTTCAAGGAGATTATGAGACTACAGAAGAAAGGGATTGAAGATTTATAGTGTGTCAAAGGAGAGTCATCTAGAGAGAAAACATTCTCTCAGGCTTTCACAGAAAGCAAATTGGTCAAGCAATGATCGTGACTCATCCAGATGGCTGACACCGACAACAGTTCTGCAAAGCACTGCACATGATTCCTGAGGGGATTTGACTGACCTTGGGAGATACAAAAGTTACATGTGTTGCTATACAGATCTTGCTTAAGTTTGCTCTTAACCATCCAGCAGAAAAGCTTAACCACAAGGCATAAAATGTAAAGCTAGATTAGAATGCTGAGCTGTAAAAGGCTTAAATCAACAGCCTCCAGCATTGTTAGTTTTAACAATAACTCACTGCGATTATCAAACATTGGATTATGTATACAATTGCTTTCTCTTAGTTCAACGAGAAAAAATTTTTTGGACCAATAATGATTAGAGAAATTATAATGTCTACACCCTGTGCTCTGTATAACTAATAGGAGGGCAACAATATGCATTGTATCAAATGTTGGAAATGTGTTACTAAGGTGTTTTGAAACTGTCACATTGTTATTTCTTATTAAAAGTAACAAAAAAGAAAAAAACCTTCTATCATACACACAGCTGGGAAGCACCAGCATGGCCAACCTGTGTGGATTGTTCTTGACCTCTCTGGGCAGCATGACTTTGCCAGGTGTGGGGCAGGACCCTCTCATTCCAGGAGAGCCTCGTGTTAGATAAGGGGAGGCACAAAGTTTTCTTATGCCCAGTTTCAAGACAGAAGGGGAAGGAAGGGAGAGGAAGAAATTAGAGTTGCCATGAGCTGTTTTCCAGAAGAGGAATTCTTACTGTGACCTACTTGGGGGGAGGGGGAGGCAGTATGAGCTAAGAACAGTAATTATTGTACCTATATGATCTAATTGATATATATCCAACCAATTTGATTAACTTTGTCTTTCATGTCTTTAGGCTCTGTTAGTATGATTTATTATTTTCCCTATTTATTGAACTTATAATGGATTAAAAGAGATGAACAAAAGTCTCCTAATAACAAAATAGTTCTGCCACTGCTTCTTCATATTTCAGGCAGGCTTTAAATAATATATAAGCTCTTGTCCCTCCTTTCTACCACTTATGTTTCTTGAACATAGGGAATTCCTTGTTTATCTATTATTTATTTTTATGTCTTTGGAAAATTATATCTATTATTGGTTGAATTTTCAGTTTAAAAATATCTGTATGCTCCCTGCTATCAAAGATGAAAATACTACAAATTTAAATAACTTTCCATCTTCTCTACAACTCCATCTCCAAAGCTTTGTTATTTCTGTGTTGTGATTGTTTGCAACTTGATACTTTTTTGCGAACATTTAAATGAAAAATAATTTAATTAGATTTGGATACATGTAATTAACTTGAATACAGGCCATGCTTGTGGTGCATGCTTTTGCTATGATTTCTGCTAGGCTTCAGTTGCTTCAAATCTTGCATCATTCTTAAAAGGTTCATGAAGAAGCTATTGCAATTATTGCATGCTTTGGAATGCTCATTACCTATGCACTTGGAAAGCTAGTGCTGGCTATCCCATGCTGGGGACACAGTTCTTCCTCAAGTTCCTCACCAGCACAGCTTTGCTCTCTTCTGGTGCTGAGTGCTCAGAACTAGCTGTAGCACTGTTCACACCTGCAAAAGGTGCCACATGATGTTACGGCACACATGTAGTGAAAAGTGGGCTGCTTACCCCAGGGCACTGTGGAAAGCACTCCTCTCTGTAGTCATTTGGTAACGTGTGCTTCCTTTCAATGTACTACTAGTACAATGTACTACTAGTACTTCCTTACTAGTCTGTGGTGACTGGTTTTCTTGGATATCCATCTTGCAGAGGGGGCAGAGATCCTGCAAAAGGCACAGCTCCTGTGTTAAGCCAAAGCCTCAAGGGCATATGGTACTTTCCTGAAGTCACTATTCACAAGATCCCAGCAGTGGTCTATCCATCTGCCCAACAGTGGGCAACGTAGGAGAGCTGGGTTCCCAGGAAATGCGGGAATGAGGCTCAGAGCAGCTGTCTGGCTCTGCCGTGGAGAGACATGAATCAAGTCTGGTAAGCTTTCTCCTTTCCAGTCACTTGATCATTTTTAGTAGATGCCAAAATTACCTCTTTTGAAGTCTGATTCCTTTACCAGATGATTCAGTGTTGATTTTCCCCCATAACATGATGTAGTTTTTTTTTTCTTAAACCTGCAGAATTGATTCTTCTTTGTTTCTAGAAAAAATGTTTGAATCATCATTCCAAATAATTCCGTTAAGCATGCATCTGTTTTTAGTTCTCTTTTTTGGCCCATAAATTCAATTTCTTTTTCAATTTCTTATACTAAATAGACCTGCAAGATTTATTGTTATCACAAGTCACATTCCTGCAGAATTCAGAATTATGTGTGGCTTTTTGTTAACCAAATCTGTGTTTCAAAAACTGCAGTCTGCAACTCCAGAACGGACTGCAAAATCTACTTAGTGGAATGTGATGTGCTGCATTCCTTTCCTATTGTTGCCTAATAAATAAATGATCACAACAGGAATAGCTTTCATGTACAGACATTGAGCACCTCACACCTCTCTGTGGGATCAGAAGGCTGAACTCAGGGTATTGCTATGTAGTCAGAGTGCTGCTTGGGGGCAGCCTGCTCTTCTGGGGCTCAGTGCAGGGGAGCCACTTCCAAACTTATCCAAGGTGTCCATGGAATCCATTGCCTTATAGCTGCATGGCCAAAGGCTACTGCTTTTTGCTGGCTATTGTTGACAGTTGTTGACTGTCCTAGTCCTAGAGGTGACCCAGGTTGCTAGAACCCACCCACAGGCCCTAACCATGTATAGGTTTTCAAATAGCTGCCTCCTTCCCCAAATGAGCAAGAACCTCTCACTCTAATGTGCTAAGACAGAAGTTATCTCTGATGCACCAGAATTGGGAGAAGGGTGTATCGCCAGCTTTGCTATACTCTGTTTGCTGCATAGCAACTCACAGGCTCTGCTCCCAGCTAAGAGGAGAGGATTATCCACAGCTGTCAACACCTGGAGGTGCAGGCCACAGATGACCATCTTAGGGACAATCACTACACCTGGGTTTTAAAATGAAACAGGGTTGAATAAAACGTATTAGGAAACACCACGCTGATGAGAGTGCAGTGAGCCCTCCATATCTGCAGGCTCCATGTCTGTGGATTCAGCTACTCATTGAAAATATTTGGGGAAAACAGCATCTGCACTGAGCATGCCCAGATACCTTTTCTTGTCATTATCTCCTGAACTGTGTAACAACTTTACATAGCATTTATATTACCCAAGGTATTACGTGTGGCCTAGAGAAAACTTAAAGTGTAAGGGAGGATATGGCTTAGGGATAATGCATGTGTTTGGCATATACAAGGCAACAAAAAGTGCAAAAACTTATATACAAATTATATGCAAATTTTATATGCAATTCCTTGCAGACATTTTTATAGTTTAGACTTGAAATGCCACTCAAAGATGTAGGAATCTCTTGGTCTTACTGTGAATGGTTCTACCCAGGGAGATATGGTGACAGGAATGGGAAAGGTAATAAGAGACAAAAGCTGGTCTAGGTGATCACCAATCCATCTGATGGGCAAGACTCTCACACCAGCACAATGAAACCTGCATTTATTTACACTTTTTGCAAGGTTAGTAACACATGACACAAGGTTGCCTAGTGACTAGTAGCTGACATTAACCAGTCAGGATGCTTATCTCAGGACTGAGGGAGCTTGTTTGATGTAGGCACTGAGGCCTAGTCCTGCCTACACACCTTTGACTGATTTTCCAGCTCCATGGCTTCCTACAAAAGGCACATGTGTAAGGCTTGGTTCCAACCTGAGATGTCACTGGGAGATGGTAAACCTTTAAGAGGTGGGCCTAGTGGGATGTGTGGGTCATTGGGGATGTGTCCTTGAAGGGGGCATTGGGACTCTCATCCTTTCTTTCTCTCTCTACTTCCTAACTGCCATGGTATGAGCATGTCCCACCACACTGTATATTCTCACCATATTGTACTGTGGTGCCACAGGCCAAGTGGGCTCAAAGCAAGAGATTCCAACCTCTGGAACAGTGAGTTAGAATCAACCTTTCTCCTTTATAAGTTTATTATCTCAGTTATTTTGTCACAGCAATGGAAAGCTAATATAGATACTGTAGTAAATTAACTAATGGGCAACTTGTGAAACCCAGCTGAATTGAATCCACATGGCTCTGCGTGTGGAACGCCCACTTGAGGACCCCTGCCAACAGCGTAAGATAAGAACTAGAGGAGAAGGTGGTGTGTTGTTGATTCTCCTGGAGAAATGTGTTGAGTTGGTTTTCCTGTTAGGAATTCAACTGTCTTCTACATGTACTTTCAAATGAAAATGAAGTCAGTTGATAGAAATATGTGTGTTGTGTGAGATTGTTAAAAAAAAAATTGTGCTTCTTATCAGTGGCCTAGAACAAAATAGACTGACAGCCACTGATACAGGCCATTCTCTGGCCAATGCTGAAGATAAAACTGCAGCTAAACTGTGCACTAGCTCTGGTCCCATTGGCCTGTTCTCTGTTTATAGCTCCCACACCACCTGAAAGAGCCCATTCTCCAGCCCATCTGCCTGCCTGTGTTTCTGCTGGCAGTAGCAGAAGCCACAGCAGCTCTTGAATCTCTGGGGCTCATATCCATGCTGCTAGTTGCTCTAAAGTCCTGACATCATGTCCTGCTGCCCTGAGACCACCTTCCCACCCTGCATGAGAGGTCCTGTCATATCCCTGCATTGTATGGATTTTCCCTCTTCTCTGCTGTGCCACTTCAAGTGTACTAAAGCGGGTATTAGAGGTTCTCTCTTCTTGGGGGTTAATGGAGAAGAGAAATCTGAGAAGCCCCTCTTTTGCCATCTTCTGGACTTGTTCATCTGAGGCTGCTCCAAGGCTCTGAAATGCATCCCCAAGTCCTGCTGTCTCTGATCCCAGCTGTATCACTTGGAGCAGGCTGTGGTGCCGACATTCAGCATGTCCTCTGTGGCCTCCTGATCTATGGGAGTGTGGCCAACTGTAGGACATGCCCCAGATGAGGGTGGACCAAACCCAAATGACCTCTGAGCTCCCCTGAGGTCTGGCCACCTCATGTCGCAAGGCCCTTCCTGTTGTGGGACTGAGCTCATGGGCTTGAACCCCCAGCTCTGGCCTGCCTTGGGAGCCCTCCTTTCCACCCAGGGCCAGGCCCTATCTTCATCCCTGCATGAGTTCTTGCCTCCTCATCCCTCACCTTGCTGCCTGGAGATTGCATTTTTTTCCTCTGTCTTTTGTAGGTTATCTTTTCATGAGAATTATTAGGTCTTCATGGATTTAATATTTTGCTCTCACTTTCCTCCCAACTTGAAGGAGCCAACTTGGTGAGTTTGGCAGACTCTGGCAAGTTCTGCCATCACTGCCCCACAGCCAGAATGAGGGCTGTCCTTTCTCGGTTTTCTCTACCCACCCCATCCCTGCCTCCTCAGTAACACATGATAGAAAGAGTACTAGGAGAATCCTTACACACACTTTCCCCTTATCTGGAAGGACAACTCTGGGGTTAGACATTTCTCCATCTCCTATGTGACATCACTTTTCAGAGCAGAGCGCTCTTGTCCTTACCGACTGACAAGAACTCTCTTGTGTGAGTCTCCGTAGCTTCCTCAGCCATCTCTCCTTGGATCCTCTAAACAGTATTTTCTATGTAATGTTTTAAGGGCTTGTTTTCTTTTCCAGAACTGTAGCCATCCTAGCTCAGCCCCTGAGTGAGTCCATTACTTTCTCACATGAGAGAAACTTGACGTAAGAAATGAACAGTGGAGATGAGGAAAAGGAGAAAAGAGCATGAAAAAATAGAAAAGGGGGAAAAAACTTGTAAATATATGATAGGTCAGCACTCAAAGTTTTCCAGGCACCCTGCTCCAAATGCTCCCCTTGTGGTTTCCTAGGCACTCTGCCACAACCCCGACCTCAACCCTGCCCCATATTGTACTCTGGTCTCGGCTCACTTCTCTCTGACCTAAGCAGAATTAAACCACAAGGAAGAAAAATGACATCCACTTGCAATCTGGCTGTTCCAACCTGTGATCACCCTCCTTAAAAGCTCTTATGAAGTGTCCTGTCCTCCCTTTGTTTGAGGCTGACAAGGTCCATGAGACAGCCCACCATATGAATTTCCAGTAAGCCTGCTTTACTCATGTTAGCATGTTTAGTCCAGTTCTGTGTGGGTTTGGCTGCCTTGGTTTGACCTTTCAGTATACATATAGGATAGCTGAGAAGACTGTACTACTGGGCCAGCCAAATAACTCAGTGCATTTAAGCACCTGCAAGCAGGTGTAGAAGCCAGGGGTTCAATCCCCAGGCCTGCCTGAGCTACAAAGGGAGCCTGGACTACATCAAAAGGCGAGAGAGAAGGAGTCCGGCTTTTAAAAGTTATTTATTTATTTATTTTTACTTTGATTAAGTCTAAATACTAATATCTGTAACCTGAGCAACCACTTTGAGGACAACAACGTGCAATATAATACCTGCCATTGAATACCTTTCATCTTGTTCTTTTAAATATAAGAGTTACTGAGTTGAGGAGAAGAACAAGAGAGGGAGTTGGAGAAAGAGATTTATCTACATATGTAGACAGGATGGTTTGGACAAATATACCGTGCATTTCTGTGGTCTATGGAAAGGAGCAGATAATGCTTAACTTTTTTCCTTTGCACTTTTTCTCTTCTTAATTTTTTATACATTTCTTTCTCTTTTCATTTTTCTTCCAATTTTATATACATATGTCTGGCAATATGAATAATTGGTTGGAAGACAACCTATGTATTACAATAAGTACTGTGAAATTCTTATTACTTC
>PVKN010036322.1:0-11460 GCA_004027915.1 Capromys pilorides | reverse complement strand
CATTTTGACACTTAAACTATAAAAGGACTTTTTATTTCAAAATATCCATTCGACAGTTTTTTTGTGTGTGTGGTCCCTGGGATTGAACTCAGGACCCTGAGCTTTCAATAATGTTTTGTAATAAAATTTTCTTCCATAATTGAAAAAAAATATTTGATTCTTAGACTGCATCTCAGTAAGATCTCTCTAAGTTATTAAGTTACCCAGGCAGGGTTAAAACTTGGAATAGCCATCTGCTTCTGACTCCCAACGTGCTGAGATTACCGGGCATGCGCCACCGTTCCCAGCATCGTTTCTCTTCCTTATTAAAGCTAGAAGGGAGAATTTCTTGAGTATAGAGTGAAATGCAAATCAACATCTTACTGCTATTGGTATTTATACTGTCTGCGGTAGCTAGTGCAAATACTCAGGAATTACCCAGAGTAATCTAGCCTCATGTAAGAAAGAAGGTTCAAATTTCCCCAGAACTAATCCTCTAGCACAGAACTGAGAACAATGGCCTTCCACAACAAGCCATCCCTGGCTGTAAAAGGAGTTAGGTTTAGGCTTGTCCTCAGTCTGTGGGGCCTTCATGTCAATTACAAATTAAAACCCTTGGACATCTAATAATAGGAGAACCATCCTCATAGGCTTTCCTGACTGGACCAAGACACTTCACTGTCACCACAGAGGTCTTTGGGGTGTTTTTGTTTTTGTTTTGTTTTTAAGACAAGGTTTTACTGTGCGGTTCAGGATGATCTTGAACTCCCTTGTAGTCCGGGCTGGCCTCGAAGTGATCCTGTTGCCTTAGCCTCCCAAATGTTAGGATTACAGTTGTGTGTTACCATGCCCGGCTACAAAGGTTTTTAAAAAATAATAAATATCTTAACTCTTGATGACGTGGCAATTTCCAGGGCTGGGGCAGTACACAGCCTGCCCACATACTAAGCAGGTGTTGCCAAGTGGTCAGGCCTCCTGCAAGCAGCTGCCCAGTGGTGAAAGGACCCCACTAGGACAGCTCTTACGTACACTTGACACACTTCCAGTCAGCTAGTAAGGCAGTAATGACTGTTTAAAAAAAAAACAGACTCAGGTAACTTATTACCTACACAGCCTTAGCATTGAATTGCCTCCCCTATGTCTTTTGTGCCACAGGATGAGACTAAACCAGAACAGACCTGACAACAGGTGCGCAGCCATTGAAAAGACAACTCTGGAGCCAAGTAGTTTTATAGCCTGCAGCCCTGTCTTTCAGGAGACTGAAGAGGAGAAGTCCCATGGTTATATAAAATGGGAGAGAGGGGGTTAGAAAGGGCCCCATGGCAATTCAGGGTGGAGCCATGAGAAACGGCGTTGGGGTATTCTTTGATGGGTGGCTCTTCTCCTTTGGTTTCGGAAGGATCACAAGACCTTTCACCAAGACTTAGGTCACACTGAGATGGGGCTCTGCCTTCATGGCCTCTTTGAAGACACCACCATGGTGTTGTGGTGAAGTCTTCCCCCTGATCAGGTGTCTTTGGTAGTGCGGTGGCCAAAAGCCACCTAGGGAGAGGAATTAAAGACCCTACAAATGGAAATAGTAGGAGACAGGACTTGATCTGGAGAAGGATTTCTGTCACGGGTTGCAGGATTGTCTGGACTTCCTACACTGCTCTGTGGAGAGGGTTGGGGAAAATGGCTCTGCTTAAAAGAAGGAAGGCAGACGCCTGCAGCGCGGCCTAACTCAGCCCTTTTGCTTGTTCTCTCAAGGTGTCCCACTCCAGCACAATGATACTGCCCAAAAAACTGAGGCTGCTCCTGTTTCTGGCTCTCCAGATAGCTGTCTTCGCCCTCTTCTTCCACCTGTATGACAACTCCCTGCCTGGGAAGGAGGAGTCCAGGCCGGTGCACGTGCTGATCCTGTCTTCCTGGCGCTCGGGCTCTTCCTTTGTAGGACAGCTTTTCGGACAGCACCCGGATGTCTTCTACCTGATGGAGCCCGCCTGGCATGTGTGGATGACCTTCACGCAGAGCACCGCCTGGAGGCTGCACATGGCCGTGCGCGATCTGCTGCGCTCAGTCTTTCTGTGCGACATGAGCGTCTTCGACTCGTACACGAATCCTGGTCCTCGGAAACAATCCATCCTCTTCCACTGGGAACACAGCCGGGCCCTCTGCTCCCCACCGGCCTGCAACGTCTTCCCCCGGGACAAGATCACCTACCATGCTCACTGTAAGCTCCTGTGCTACCAGCAGCCTTTCGAGGGCGTGGAGGAGGCCTGCCGCTCCTACAGCCACGTGGCGCTCAAGGAGGTGCGCTTCTTCAACCTGCAGACCCTCCACCCGCTGCTCATGGACCCCCTGCTCAACCTGCACATCGTGCACTTGGTCCGGGACCCCCGGGCTGTGTTCCGCTCCCGAGAACACACCACAGCAGAGCTCATGATAGACAGTCGCATGGTGTTGGGGCAGCTTTGGCAAACGCTCAAGGAGGAGGACCGGCCCTATCACGCCATGCAGATTATCTGCCAGAGTCAGATGGAGATATTCAAGGCTATCCAGCTCTTGCCTGAGGCTCTACGGCAGCGCTACCTGCTGGTGCGCTATGAAGATTTGGTCCGAACGCCCCTGGCCCAGACTTCCCGGATGTATGAGTTCGTGGGGTTGAAATTCTTGCCCTATCTCCAGACGTGGGTGCTCAATGTCACACGGGGCAAGGGCATGGGTCAGCATGCCTTCCACACCAATGCCAGAAATGCTCTCAACGTCTCCCAGGCTTGGCGCTGGTCCTTGCCTTACGAGAAGGTTTCTCGAGTTCAGAAAGCCTGTGGTGATTTTATGGATTTGATGGGCTACCTCCATGTTGGATCCCAGCAAGAACAGAGCAACCTAAATCTGGATCTTCTGTCTAGCTGGAGGCCCTTGGAACAAGTGTACTGAGAGGGTCGAGGAGGTCTGGGTCTGCCTCATCTTGGCCTCAACTCTATTCCTTGGGTGCTTCTGAGCCTTAACTGGGTCTTTGTAAATTTTGCACATTGCATGTGAATCATGCCCATTGACGCTAAAGCAGAGTAAGCTTTGTGTCTACGCTCTGTTCTAAAAAGCCAACTCGGGAACCTTATGTGAGCGGCATATTCCACAATGAAATGCAATATAGCCTTTGTTCTCTTCTTGACTTTCTATCTGTGCATACCTTGGAGACTGTTAGAGTCTGTTACACGCCGCACAGTATTGGTGGAGTAAACCCATAAGCCTCCCCATCTGCATCTTCCCTGGTAGCAAAGAGGAGAGACAATAAAAAACAGGGAGATGGGTCTTTCACCAGAGATTTCACCAGTACATTCCAAAGACGTGATCTCTAAACCCTCAGACTTTCCAGAAGAGTAAAGGAAGAAACCGATGCCTCTCTTGAGTTTATGGTCACAGCCACCATGATCACAAACACAAAGTTCACTCTGCACAACAGGGCAGGCTCTTAAACCCAGGGAGTGGCTGAACTCTGTCGGGACGTCATTTCCCCTGCGTTTTCCTATCACACGCAGGCTTGATCTGTGAAGCTGCCATCCATGACTGCTTCAATTCCAAAATAAGATTCTGTTTAGAATGCACCCTTACATGCCTTCTAATTACCAATTATCCTATTTTTATGGGACCCTACTCTAAGAAGATATCATCTTTATAGATTTTTATACTTTTGCTATATCTATCACACCGATAGATAGATAGATAGATAGATCGATCTTAAAATTGGTAGCAAATAGACAACCAGCATCTAAGTCCTTTTTTGTGTGAGGCCTCCATTGTAACAATGCCTCATGTACCATGTAAGGGCCTGCAGAAATAATTTTTACTCTAATCCTTAAGCCAGAAGACCCCTATCCTAGTATTTATCTTCCCCTGGTCCCTGTCTCCACCTCCTCTGGTAAGAAGTCTTTCCTCCCAGGCTTCCCAGATGCCCAGATCTATCTGTGCATCAGAATCATGGGCTTCAGGGGCCGGCGAGATGGTTCAGTGGTCTAAAGCGCCTGCTTAGGAAAGCTCAGGAAACTGCAGGGACTGTGGTTCGATCCCTGGCACCACATGCTGCGCCAGCCCCACCACCAGGGCAGGCTGAGCCAGCCATAAAATAAGTAAGTAAACAAACAAGCAAACAAATAAATTTTTAAAAAAATTACTAAAAAAAAAGAATCACAGGCTTCAGATGCACGTGGCCAGCTCTTGCCTCGTATCTGTTGGGGTTGGAGTCTCCCAGAGTGGAGCAGGGATTCTGGGTGCTCATCGTGCTGCCAACCTGGAACTGGACACGGTGCACCAGGAGCCAACACCATTTTCCGTCAAGCTCCCAGTGAGGTCATGTTCAGTACAGGCTGGCTGGGGATGTGGTTTGGTGGCACAGTTCCCGCTGGCAAGCATAAGGCCCTCAATTCAATCCCCCATACCAAAAAAGTAAACAGGATATTGATCCTTCTATATCAGCACATGCTGAGTACACGTGTCTGCTGTCACCTGCTGCCCCCTTGGTTACTCCTGTTGTCACCACTGTCTTCCGGTCATTAAAAAGATGACTTTAAAAAGTGTACGTGTCTGGAATTCACACACCTCTGAGTCTTGTCTCTTTCTTGGTACCTTGCTTTATGTCTAGACCTGAGATTCTGCCATTTCATCTTTCCTTTTGTCCTCTTGTGGTGTTTCTCATTTCATAAAATTTCCTGGATATCAGATCAGAATCATCCTATAGCTGGGTGCGCTGAGGTTCACATGTAGAGCAATTCTAAAGGGACAAATTTAGTCTAATGTCTGAGCTCAGCCACTTTAGAAATTCCTTGAGAGTGTATTCTATTTGCCCGGAACTCCCAGGCAAATGCCGACCTCTATGAAGGTTCCCAAGCAGTGTAAGAATACATTTTCCCTGAGGTTCAACATACGGTCATAGCAGATGGCACAGTGAACGGAGAGAAATGGGACCGAGCAGGAGCCCAGTCTCATGGCTTCACCATTTCTGCTTTTCCCTCTCAATGTCCACCTTCTGCTGAATAGTTTTATTTAGTTAGTTAGTTTGTGGAGAAAAGATAAAACAAAATTTCATAACAATAGTATACCAGTAGTCAAGATATTATGTGTTGTTATCTTTAAGCAGTTGCTCGGTGTATAATACAGGGGCATAAAAATCTCTTCAATCAATATTAGCACAAACCTTCCCATTTAATGATCTGAGAGACACTAATTATGTAACTGATTGGCATTTTTTTTCTCTTCTCCCTACTGTCTTTTTCTCTTTCACCCATCCTAGTTCTTTTTGCTAAATCACTTTATTATCATTATTATTATTATTATTATTATTATTATTATTACTACTACTACTTTGCCTTTTTGAGGCAGGGTCTCAGTGTGCAGTTCAGGCTGGCCTTGAGTTCACTTTGAGGCCCAGACTGGTCTCAAGCTTGCAACAATCCTCCTACCTCAGCTTCCTGAGTGCCGGGACTATGGGCATGCACCACCAAACCCGGCTCTGCGGGATTGTTTTCATGTTAGCAACTTGCTTGTGATGTAGAATGCAAAGTACAAGGTCAAAAATAAATAAATAATTTTTTAAAAAGTACAACGTTGTTTGCTAGCCCTCCCGAAGGATCCTGACATCCTGCAACAAGAAGAGAGACCAGCCACACGGAAGACTCAGGAACCACGTTAGCCAGACCCAAAGCTGAGGCAGGAGAACCCTACCACAGCTTTAAATTTCCTAGGTTCCAGGTCTCAGAAGTGAGGCGAGGCCTGGCACCTCGGAGCCTTGTTCACGCAGGCCAGCCTTCGGTGGGCTCCACCGAAGTGGCTGCTATATTTATTAAAATTAGAGAACCAGGGAGATAGCTCAGCGACATAAGCACCTGTCTAAGTGCCTATCTGGCAAATGCAAGATCCTGAGCTGAGTCCACAGTATCAAAAAATTAAAAGAAATAAAATTAGAAGTTGAGCTTCTCAGTCGCATCGCCACACGCCAAGTGCTCAATTGCCCGTTCTATGAAATGAGAAACGTGGATTATTTCCGCCGAGGCAAAAGCGCCGTTGGACGGCTCTAGTCTGAGTTCACTTTTTTACATCCCGCACCAAAGAGCTTAAAGAATATATACAGTATGATAATACAGTTTTGTCTTTTTTTTTTTTTTTTTAACTGGGGATCGAACTCAGGATCTTGCCCTTGCCAGGCAGGCACTTATGCCGCTCAGCTATCTCCCCAGCAGTAGTGGCATTTTTATAACCTGACCCGGTCTAGAGAAGGATGGAATGAATGGTCTCTTACTCCTAAGGTCAGAGGCCAGCACTGGGATCCACACGCCAGAGCGACAGCGCCCCACAACGTGAACGGGGGAGTCTGAGGAACTGAAACTCGGTGACGAGGGCGCAGGCTCAGATTCGGCCATGCATCCTTTCTAACTTTGCTCATACGTTCTCTTCTCAAGGCAGAAATCCAAGAAGCCTTTCTCTGCGTCCTGAGCTCGTTTGGCACCACAAGCCTAAGAATGAATATAATCCAAGCTGAGGGTTGAATCAGAGCTAAATTTCCCAGGGTCAGTTCTCAGGGCTGAGGAAATGAGCTCTCTCAATTACAAACACAACGTCCTGAAATAGTTGACTGCAGGACTACAGTCCATTACTTTACAAAAACTCGAACTCAGCCGGGTGAGTGATGGATGCCTGTAATCTCAGAACTCAGGAGGCCGAGGCAGGAGGATGGCTTTTAGCTTGAGACCAACCTGGGCTACAAAGTGAGTTCAAGGCTGGCCTGAACTCAAAAAAGCAAAACATAACAAATCTGGACATATGTCAAGCCCCAAAGTTTGTGAGCATCTCAAATATTCAAAATATTTTTGTTGAGTGAGAAAGGCATGATAGGGCGTGAGAAACAATGTGACTTTTACAGTAATTGAATAGTATTTTTTGTCTATAATTACTATATAGCTTCACTTTCCGTAATTTGTTCAATTTCTAAGTTTTTAATACAGTCAAATTAAATCTGTATTCTTCTTGAACTTTTGGATGATAGCTTCTGGCCCTACTATGAATTGCTGAATTATTGTGGTTGTCATCTAATATGGCTGAAGCCCTTAAAGCAACAGCACATCTCCCCAGAGACCTCCTCCCCCTCCCTCTCCAACTCAGCCCAGGTGGCGGTTTCCTTCCACCTTTCCAGCCTCCTCAGAAAAGACTCCAATCAGTTCCTCAGATATTTGTAAACATCCCCCTCAAGCTCCACCCCTAACAAAAGTCCATAAAAGCTTCCTTCATCTCGGGCCAGAGGACCCACCTGCCCCACCTGCCCGTGATCCTCACTGTGTCTTTGGCATTAACAAAGGCTTCTTTTATCTTTCCTATCTCTTCACCGTGTCTCCAAAAAACCTATCAATGAATACCAATTTCAGAAAATTCTGGAAAGGCAGAATCTACTTCTGATAACTTTTGGACAAAAGTCTGCCCTTGTATTGCCATACAATATTTTAAAGAATAGTCTATGGTGCGTTATATGATTCAACCCAATCCTAATCATAAGTTATTTTCATTGACTCTAGATGTTATCCTGAATCTACTGATGCTACAGACCAACAAAATAAAAATTCCAAAATGGACATGCACACGTGACATTGGCCAGTTAACAATAAACCTTGGAGAGGCATTGGTCAGGAAGCAGCGAATCCTCAGATGAGTGGCCCTTTTGCTGAGGACTGGGCCTCTCTACTGCATAAACATCTCTGCTCCTTCAGAGAAACACTGAGTTAAGCACAGTACTGAGGAAAAGCAGGAACCAATAAGCAGAGGCTAGATATGATACCCAGCTCAAGTGTGCATTCTGCACACTTAGTGGGCACCTGCCTACTGCCACGGGGTTTCCTGCCTGTGGTGGGTGCAGTAGCAACCACAGCAGGTGACAGTTCCTCCCTTCATACAAGAGACAGGGGAACAAACAGTAGGCAAAGGCCTGTCAGAGGCTAAGCATTCTGGGTAGGGTGAAAGCAGGGCTAAGGAATGAGGAAGTGCGGGCCAGGACCTGTCACTTACCCACCTATCAGCCTAGACTAGCATCTGTCCAAGAATAAAGGAAGAATAAATGTCAAAAAGCTCTCCAGGAAACTGTTCAAAAGAAAAGATAAGCTGATGGGGAAAGGAAAAAGGAAGGAAGGAAAAAATATATTTACACACGAGATAATTAAGACAGTTATACAGCTAGTTCCTCTTAGTTGATTGGAAAGGAAGGTCCGTGCTAATATTGTTTGGACAAGATTTCATACCTGTGTCTTGCACTCTGAATAACTACTCTGAAAACAACAATAGGCACTGTGTTAATTATTGCTATTCTACTAACCTGTTTTGAAATTTTGTTTCACTGTTTTTTCTCTTTAACATAAAAAAAAAAATAAACTAACAAAAAGAAAAAAAAAAAAAAGAAACTCTCTCTAGGCACCACAGAATTTAGACCAGTGTTTTCCTATCTTTCTTTCACTATGCCCTCCCCACCACTACCTCTCTCAGAAAGTCTTTTTCGATACTTTTTCCCCTTAAATCTCAGCCCTTGTGAAAATTTAATAGCACAGTGAAAGTTTTCCTTCTGCTTATGTGCTGTAGCTCTTTGGAGGAGCACAAGGCGTCATAATATCTAAGGTGACTTTGCCCCCTAAAACCAATTTTCAGTCAGTGGCCAGGGTCAACGCATGGCTTCCATCCCTGTCCCTAATACTTTAGCTCCCTTCCCAGCCCCTCTTCTTCCCTCAGAGGTCTCTTCATTGGTCATCTCCCTGGCTGTATTGTTTGCTCAAGAATAATGGAACATGATTAAGGAAACCCACATGCAAGAGCAATTTTTAAACTGTAAAGATCTAGAAAACGTTCATTATTAGAGATAGTGAATAGCACTGCTAGCCTCCCCTGGCCCTGGCCCCGGCCCCAGCAACCCTGTTCCTCACCATTTGGCACAGCCGTTGGCCCTGCTTCCCCAACAGCTGTTCCTATTGGCTTCTTACAATCCTCGAAGCGCCAGAAGGAAGCCAGTTTACTGTTTGCTTTTTTGGTTTATGACAGGAACTGATAAGCACGGTAGATTTACGGAGCTAATGTTCATTAAAAGAAAAGGGGTACATTGCAGAGAGTTAATACTGCACTACCCTAAATCAATCTGGATTTGAATGGCTAACCGCAGAAATGTAAACAGTTGAGTGAGAAGCAATAAAGATTCCGGTTCTTTTCCAGAGGGCTAAAGTGCTGAGAGGAAACCTGACTATTTAATTTATCGTCAACCGAACTACAGCTTTAGCATCCTGGACATAAACAGCTTGAAAAACTTGATTTTAAAACTGAATTCAGTTAAAAACTGAATTTAACTGATCCTTCTATGTGCCAGTAAGACTCTCAGAAACTCAAGTATGTTCACATGTATATTAAGAAAGGAACAGAGGATACAAGTACTCTCTAAGCTTCTTTGACCATGATTTTTGTTTTGCTCTATTTTGTTTCGTCTTGGGTTTTTTTGTTTGTTTGTGTTGCTTTTTTCGCAATATACCTACTAAGTCTGTCAAGAGAGTACTGGGTGAAGCCCAGTTTGGGAGGTATGGAATGGTCCTCAGCCACCTCCACCCGGGGTGGACCTCGTACCCTGCTTTCTCCTTGTCTCTTCCAGAGAACCAGCAACCGCTCATGTAGAAAATCACATGCCAGAGTGGCTTAGCTCATGTTGGATCTGCGGTCACCTAGGTCAGTTTGTGACCACCCAGTCCTAGCCCACAATCCTTTCCCTTTCTCCACAGAACCTTCTGGCTACCCACCTTCCTTTCTTTCCCAGAATCCCCTGGGTAATGAGCCTGGCTCCCCAGTGCCAAGCGCCTGAGCGCCCCTCCCTGGTCCTGCTTGCTTCTTCTGCCGAGTTGCAAGGACCGTGATGGTCTCTCCCGTGTGAGGCCAGTCCTTCTCACTCAGCCTCATACTCCACCTGCGCCCAGCTTCTCAAACACTGTCCATGCTGAAATTCTCTTCAAAGAGATCCTTCTCTTTGCTTTTGTTTATCTCCTTTCTTGAAAAACCCAGGCAGGAGTTGCGGTGCAAGACTGCAATCTCAGCACTGGGGAGGCTGAGGCAGAAGGATCGTTGCGTGTTCAAAACCAGCCTAGGCTACAAAGTAAACTTAAGGCCAGCCTGCACTGCATATAGTGAGATCCTATCTAGACAAACAAACAAAATACCTCCTTTGTTCATATGTCCTAATCTAACCTGTAGCCTCTCTCTCCTTACTTTCACAGCCAAACTGTTCTAACATGTTAGCTACACTTGGTGGTTTTCTTTTCTCAACTTCCATTTCCTCTTGAACCCACTTCAATCTGGCTTGGGCTGCATGCCCTTCTCCCTGAACCATCCCCAGATAACCACAAAAATTGAGTTCCACGTTGCTCATTCACACCAATGAGCACAGTCCAATCTTCATCTCTCCTGAATTCTCAGCAACCATTTTCATTGCTGACCACTTTCTCCTTTGCACACTGGTCTTGATTTTCCTCTCACTTCTCTGGCCACTTCTCAGCCTTTTGTATAATATTCCCCTTTGCCTAGGTACCCGATGTGGGAGTCCCTGACCGTGGTGAAAAGGAACCCTCCGTCATCGTTGGTGGCAATGTAAATGAGTATAAGCCCTATGGAAATCAGTATGGGGATTTTTCAGAAAACTAAAACTAGATTTAGAGCCAGTAAGTAGGGCAGGTGGGTGGGAATGGGTCTGGAATTAAAAAATAATCAAGATATATTATGATTATGTACTTACTCCCTCAGAGGAAAGTAAACTTCATGTACTGCAAACATGTACTAATAAAACTTTAAAAAAAATTTAAGGGCCTACGAGATAGTTCAGCAGTCTAAAGTGCCTGCTTAGGCAAGCTTAGGTACAGCCCATGACTGCAGTTCAATCCCTGGCACCACACGCTGTGCCAGCCCTGTCCCCAGGGTGGACTGAGCCAGCCCTCTCTAGACCCTTTCACCTATGGCCACATGTACCAGCTACACGTAGCTGCGTACACATGTAGATGACACATGCATAGCCCTGGCTCGAACATCTCTGAGCTCCAGACCTATATGTGCAATCACTGATTTAACATATCTTAAACATCTCAAAAGTTCCTCAGATTCAATCTCCAAGTTATTTTCATGATTTTCTTCTCTTCTGCCCCAAGGCATTCCTTTTTTTTTTGAGACAAGGTCTCCACTGCATAGTTCAAACTGGCCTTGAACTCACTGTGCGACCTAGGCTGCCTCAAACTCACACCTCCCGAGTGCTGGGATCACAGGCATGCACCACGACACTCAGCTTGGTTAGCATTTTTTAAACTCATGGTTTTTTTCTTTTTCCCCAAAGCCCTCCTCCCTTGAATTTCCTGCTAGCATCCTCCCACTGACTGGTCTTTCTGTCTCCAAGCACCCCCTTCAATCCAATATCTGTATTGTCTTAAAAATTCAGCAATTCTGAATGTCTTAATG
>PVKN010036321.1:0-11462 GCA_004027915.1 Capromys pilorides | reverse complement strand
TTTTTTTTTTTTTTTTTAAATATATTTGGTACAGGGTCTCACTGTGCCACTTGGACTTACAGTGATCCTCCTGTTTTCAGCTTCCCCAGCACTGAGATTACAGGTGTGTGCCACCACACTGGGTCTCAGTGGCTGGCCCAGCATGTCCGAGGATGAGGCTGGCGGGCATGAGGTGCCGGTGGTCAAACCCTGGTCCCTATGCTTGTCTAAGCAGGAGCTTAGTCTGCTTAACTATCTCGCTGGCCCGCTTTAAGAAATTATTGACATTCAAAATACACCTCAGTTAAAAGACTGTTTTTTTTTTTTCTTTTAATCCTAACATGCTTAATGCATTTTATTTATGATCACCATTCCTGGATATAATATCATTTAATTTTGGTTTCTGTGAAAAAAAAAAAGACAAATATTACAGCAGTTTTCTTCTGCACTTTTGCTTTCATTACCTCATTTATTTTCGGATTGATTTATATGTTGTAATAACTTGAAGTGATGCATTAGGAAATCCAGTTTTTATTCCTTGTTTTGAATTCTTATTTGTAAATGTCTAATTGTACTTGTTTATAGTTTGGGGGTTTTGTGCCCTAACTATGTAAATATATACCTGTACAATAAGCTGTAATGTAAACTCTAGTTGACTAGTGTTAACTGAATAAATGCATATACTAAGACCAGACGTGGTGAAATTGAAAGGTAGATGGCATTAGAATATCTAGGTAATACTTTGCAGAAATTTATGTTGTTTTCTAATAGCAGAGTCACAGAAAACCTTCTCTTATGGGCTGTTAATGCTATCATACAATATTTATTGAGTACACGTAATTTGCAAGGTACATGGGGGAAAAGAAGCATTAAAGAGAATTAACTGTGATTTCAGACAGAAATGTAAAACAGGATTTGGGAGACTTTGAGCTCATGTCAGTAGACACTGGGGTTGAGCATTCCGTTTCATGTGGAGACCCGCAGTTAATATGGTCCTCATTGAAACTTAAAACAGCTCTATTAGTAGCTTGATTGAGGAGGGGGGAAGAGACTTAGAGTAAACAAAATTGTGCATATCCAAGACAGCCTAATTGTATACAGTACAGTCGCTTCCGCAGTTCCTTCTAATCCATCAAATAGTAAAATGCAAACACACAAATTATTACTAACGTAGATAAAATTGTTAGGTAAATGTAATCCACGGACCAGCTGGGGACAAGGCATCTGTTTAGCAGTTCTCTATTGTTGAAAGCGCTGTAGAAGTGCTGTTGCCTGTCTGTAGCATTCAGTGAAGTTGAGGGAAACGCTGATCTGGAGAAAAGGAAAGAGGAAACATTGAAAGTATTTGCTTACACCTTTTTTATTAAAAGAAAGAAAGAAAAAAAGTTCTTCCCAGAGATTGGAGATGAGAGTAGGGGCGCGCAGGTTGGGGGGGTTTCAGTTTGTGAAGTGAGAGAGTTATTGGTTCTCCTCGCCCCCGTTCCCAACTTTTACATTGGTACAACCCAGGAAAGCTGCGCAGCAGTCGGAACTAATTGTACCTCACTCACGAAAGTCTTCATTAGCACTACCACACATGGTTACCAGATGTGCCGCCTGCGCGGGGCGGAGGGCTGCGGCATCCACAGAGAAGAGAGAACCACGTAGCTTCATTTGAAAACTTAATAATCTGCCTTTGTTTGCGCACGTATTGTGTTGGGGACCTGAGAGACAAGGGACTCTAGGAAGATGAAATGCCTGCTCCCTCATTCATTCTCTGCAAGCTGAATGGAAGTCTTTGTCCTCTTCAAAAAGTCGTAACTTTCTGTGGCTCGCAAAATATCTCGGGAGATGTTTCACTTTCTCCAAGGGAGAACATGAAAATGAGCTGGTTATCAAAACAGTTACATTGTGCTACAGTCTAACAGCAATAGCTCTAAAGTTGGGGTATTAAGAATATACATTGAACCCAAATTTGTAAGTGATCTATAGAAAAAACAAACAGGTTTTCAGATTACTAATATCGAGTAATTATCATCCAAGAGAAGGGAAGTATTTTGTGGTATTCGTTTGTTTTGTTTGTTTTTCTTTAGAAGAGGATGATTCTGTATCTTTAGCACAACTGTGTTGTTATTATTAACAAGGAATATGGATTCCAGGACCATGAAGTTAAATGTTTTATTTTTGTAATTATGGGAAAATTCCTTGAAATTTAGAATTTACTTCTCCTCACTGTACTCTACAGAAATTATGTAAAATGACAGTAATTTAACTGTTCCTGAAAATATTACTCATTGTCTTCCTACCACCCACGTATGTATATCTGTGGACATTGATGGTACTAGACGTCCGTTAAGAACCATCTTTTGGCATAAAAGCTTTTTTCACAGAATAAAACTTTTTTGACGCTGCCAAAATTAGGCCATTAATAAACAACACCATGAATTCTATCCTTACAAAAAGGATCGAAATTTTAATGGATATTTAGTACCTAATTTTTTTTTTAATCATCCGAGTTATTTATTTATTTACTTAATGTATTTGTCACAGGGTTTCACTGCACAGCTCACACTCGTAGTGATCCTCCTATTCTCAGTGTCCCCGGGTTCGGGATTGATTACAGCCCTGTACCCCTACGCCTGGTCTTGGTAGCTGGCTCATTGTGTCTGGGGCCCAGGTCAGCACAACACGTGGTGCTGGGGATCGAAGCCTGGTTCCTCGGGAAGGGTCTACAGGGTGTTCAGGGTCTCGCTACTAGATCAGACTCATAGTGATCGGCCTGTGTACAGCCTCCCAAGAGCCGGGATTACAGGTGCACACCACCATGCCCAGTCTCAATTGCCTGCTCAGCATTCTGCAGGGGCAGGGCCAGCATGGCAGCCAGGTGAGGGGATTGAACCCCTGTGCCTGCTGTTTAATTTGCTGAGCTATTTGGCTAGCCCTCTCTAGAGCTATCTTGGCCACCCTACCTGGATTTTTTAAATTAAAAGACAAACAGAAAAAGCAAAAATAAATAAATAAATAAATAAATAAATAAATATCCTTTATACTGATATCTCTCTTTTTTTGCTGTACCAGTGCTAGAAATCAGGAGCTTTGCAAGTACTTACACCACTGAACTATTTCCCCAGCTCATGACTCTCAATCTACTGTTTTAAAGTGATACATCCAAAAATCCAGGAAATATTTGCACATAAATGATTATAAAACCCTTGAATACCATAATTGAACATTCCCAGTCTGACTAGAATGCAGCTTGCAATCTTAGGATAGTGCCTTTCTGTGCAGTGCTCTGTCTTCCATTCTTAATCCTGTGTTAAAAGTATGAAGACACTTGGAAAACCAAAACAGATGAGAAAAGTTACCTTGACTGGATTTGGGGAAAGATATTTTCTATTCATTACTTGCTTGAATTTAAGATCCAGTTTATTTATTTTTTAAACCATTTTAGCATTATGGAAACAGTTTAAGTTTTGATGAAATCTATGGAACTTCTTACACATGGGCTTGTTCAGAAATTGTCAGTACTTCAGAATTTTTAAAATCTAGGTTCCAGTTTAGAGCTTTCTGTTATTAACAAAAGAAAGGAAAACAGCAACTCTGGGCATTACCAAACCTAAAATTTATAATCTGCTGTATTTAGTCCGAGGGGGTACCACTAGAGAATACAATAAAGGAAATTTTCATTGAAGATCAAATGCTGCTCATTAACAGGTATAGTTGCTACTGTTATAAGGACATGTGCCTTTGCTTGGTTCCCTTATTTAAGTGCTAAATTTCTTTCTGACAGTAGCTATACTTTCCATTTTTGCATATACTTGCCAAGAACTTGTTGCCATTTTATTAACCTAGTACTCATCTGGCGTGGTATGGTTGAGTGAATGAATGAATGAATGAATGAATGAGTTAATTTTAAATGCCATTCATCAGCAAGTGCTATAGTTGACAGCAGGAAATGCTAACACACCAAATTAATTCTTCATACAGTATTTGCTATGAAAATGTTGCCTTTAGTTGTAGATATATATATAATATATTATATATATTATATATATTATATATATATATATATATATATATATATATATTTTTTAATGCAACTGGGGATCAAACTCAGGACCTTGCATTTGCGAGGCAGGCACTTGTGCCCCTGAGCTATATTCCTGGCCCCTTGTAGTTTTATAATTGAACCAGTAAAATATATTCATTCATGAGAGTTCACTGTATCAGAACTTCACTGTAACAATGTACTGGTTAGTGCTGACTGATTTAATTGTTATTAATATTATAAAAGTTCTGAGTTTTTTGGAAATATATTGATTTGCATAGTATTTTAAAATGTAAATTCAAATGGATTTTTTAAGGGAGCAATAATGTTAGACAAAATGGATCTTTACAATGATTTCTTTTTCCTCCACCATAATATATATTAGCATTCTCATGTTGAGTATAATTATTCTGGGAAAAATCAAAGGGTTAAAACATTGATGTTTATAAAATATTTTATGTTACTATTATTTTCTTCATAATTTGTTATCTCACTGACATCTCCAGTGTTATCAATTACCAAATTAAATCTATCTACACTGTAAAAGCTGATTTTTGTAGCCCTCTTTCTCCCTCCAAGTTTAGCACCTACTGGGCCTTATGGTTGCTTATTAGTAGTGACATTTTAAATCATCTCTATGCCTTCAGTGTGTATTCAGTACTTTTCTCCACTATGATAAGTTTAACACATGGATTTGGGGCTAAGGAGATACCTCGGTGATCTAGGGGCCTGCCTGGCAAGTGAAAGGACCCAAGTTCAACCCTATGTCATGCCAGCCCTGCCCCCAGCCATTCTGAGCCAACCACCAAGTCCGGGTGTGGTGGTACATGCCTGTAATCATCTGAGGAAGCTAAAAACAGGTGGATCACTACAAGTTTGAGCTGCATAGTGAGACCCTGTGATAGATAAGTAAATAATTAACTCAAATTTAAAGCATGGATTTGACTTTATCATATGTATTTGTAAATTTTGAGTGTTTTGAATTCGTATCTGTCATTAGTACATGTTTGCAGCACAGTGATCATGGCCTTCATGGGAGAGTTGGTACACAAGCGTAAGATATCCCCTTTCTTCTTCACCCGCTTTCCTTGGTAGATACTATTGGGAGGTCTCAGGTGGCATTTTAAGTTTTTATGTTGTGGCCCTTGCCTCGCTGTGCTCTTGGCACTTTCCCCTATGTGGGAATCTCCAGTGTACTGATTTACTCTAAGTCATTTAGCAAGCTATGTACTGACGATAATTATTGAATTTCACTAAACAAAATGATAGGACTATTCAACAATGGTTGTTACATTGCATTTTTTTGTCTTAAAACTAGTTATTCAGATTACCAGATATAAGCCTGTAAGATTGGTCAAAAGTATAA
Organism: Capromys pilorides; assembly: GCA_004027915.1. Taxonomy (NCBI): domain Eukaryota; kingdom Metazoa; phylum Chordata; class Mammalia; order Rodentia; family Capromyidae; genus Capromys; species Capromys pilorides. Next base: position 6,090 of record PVKN010036321.1, on the reverse strand, counting down.
AATGTAAAAACAAAGAGAAAATATTTAGACATTAACTTTTCCATTCAACTGGGCATCAGAAGTGAGCAGTACAAGTATTCAAGATTTCTCTCTCTCTGGCTTTTCCCTTCCTTCTCCATCTTTTTTTGAGGCAGCATTTCACTATGTAGTTCAGGCTGGCCTTGAACTCACTTTGTAGCCCACACAGGCCTCCTCCTCTCAGTGATCTTCCCAGCCCAGACTCTTGAGTCATGGGATTCTAGGCATTGGCCACCACACCTGGTTGTGCACTTGCTTTGAATGGAGTTTCTCATATATATCTGATAGCCCTTATCAGACACGTAGTTTTCAAATGGTTTTTGTCATTCTTTAGGTTGTCTCTTCACTCTGTTGCTTGTTCATTTTTTTATGTAGCTTTTTTACTTAATGTAATTATACCTGTCTATCTTTGCTTTTGTTGCCCCTGTTTTTGGATTTATATCCTCAAGATCATTGCTCAGACCTGGGTTGTGGATCTTTTCCTCAATGCTTTCGTTACACAGTTTTAGACTCTTTTGTCTGACACTTATTTCTTTAATCTATTTCTAGTTGATTTTATATGTGATATGAGATAAAAGATCTAAATTCATTGTTCTGCATGTGGACAACCAGTTTTTTGAATAGACCAACTTTTCTTCTTATGTATTCTGGGTACATTCCTCAAAAATTACTTGTTTGGGTTGACCAGATAGCTCAATGGACTAAAGCTTCTGGTTAGGCAGAACACAGTGACTGGGGTTCGATCCCTGGCAGATCCTCAGTGTACTGCGCTGTGTAGATCTTGTACTAAATATATATAAAAAAGTAGTTGTTTAGAAATACATAGGTTTATTCTACATAGTTTGTTCCATATATCTGTTTTAATTCTAATACAATGCTATTTTAATCATTGTAGCTGTGTAACATACTTGAATATTAGATAATGTGATGCTTCCAGCTTACTTCTTTTAAGATTTCTTGATTCAGAGCATATTTTCATTAGTGCTACCATTTATCTTTGTAGAGTTGGCATAAGACAAACCATTGAATATAGCCTCTAGAGTCAGAAGGACAAGTTTAAGTCCCAGCCCTTCCCCTCCCCATTCATTATACAATGAAATGTGTGTCTTATCTCCTGTGTAGGCCTGGCCAGAGAGCTTAGTGGACTAAAGTTCCTGCTTAGGCAGAGCGCAGTGACTGAGGTTCGATCCCTGGCATGCTGTGCTGTGCCAGCCCTGCCCCTGGGGCACACTGAGATAATGATTGAAACTGGGCATGGTGGCGCACAACTGCAATCTCAGCTCTTGGGAGGCTGAAAACAGTAGAATCACTGTGAGTGTGATCTATATAGTGCGACCTTATAGACCCTGTGCCACATTTAAAAAAGACCAGTAGAAAACCCCTCTGTACCTCAGCTTTCTTTGATAAAATAAAGATTAAAATAATACTCGAATAATACTTGTTATTGAAATATGCTGTATAGCATATAGAGCAGTGGGAATTAAGCTAGAATATATGAAGGCTGCATAGATGTGACAAATTTGAGTGACCATCATTTGTCACTTCTTTAAATAGGTCTAAAAATGACTATTAAACAAAATGTTCAAATTTGAATGTCCTATTTAAAAAGAAATTGCTATATTTTGAATTTTAAGGGCTTGCTTTGGAACTAAAGAACTTAGAAAATCATAGGGACTGGAGTAAAAATAACATGAAATGGCAGCTAATATTTTTAAAACTATAGATATAATTCAGAGCTTCAAACAATTAAAGAAGTACTCACGGATCAGGTGAGGCTGGTGCCAAATGGAATTTTATCTAAAAATAAAAATTGGAGGGTGGGGGTTATAGCTCACCGACATAAGCACCTGTCTGGCAAGCACAAGGTCCTGAGTTTGATCCTTGGTACCACCAAAAATAAAAATAAATAAATAATAAACAAATAAAAAATAGACAAAGATTGAAGGAAAGTTTTGGTGTTTGGATAATAGACTATTAAGCTACACTTAACTGTAGTATAAAATTGAGGAAGTTATATTTCAATTATAAATGAATTATGAGCAGTTGCTAAACAAAAAAGTCAATAGAAAGCAATGAAGATGTTGCATTAACAATGTCATCGTTGTGTGGGAAAAATAATTCAGCCTTTTTTACTGTCTCACAGGAGTATAGTCAGTCATTGTTATTACTAACAAAAATGAAGTTATTTTTAAAATATAATCGACTTGCTTTAAGTAGCATGGCTTTATGTTTGACTTAGATTCTTAGCATTCTTGTATTGTGTAAAGTGTCATTTCTCTTATTTGTTTTTAGAAATAAATAAAAAAATATTTTACACCCACTAAATAATATTAAATAGATGTTTGGTGCTAATTAGTATATGATTTGAATTGTAATTATGTCATCGAAAGGGATTTATAAATATAGTCTACCTAAAATGTGATTAGGCTTCAGTCATTCACAGAGGCATGCATTCATTATTATTCATTTAACACTCTCTGATTTGAGCTCTAAACGTAATCCATGAAAAGATGAAGGGATTTTACTTTTATTGTCATGATTTAATATAGCAGATCTCTCAGTTATCATCCTGTACTAATCCAGGGTTTGTTACAACTTCCTGGAGTTTGCTATTTGATTTTTAAATCAGCCTGTTTATTGTACCAGCATAACAGCATGCAAATTCAAGCAGTTAGAAGAAAACAACACTTCTTTCTCCTTATAGGATCACGAACATGTATTTTTTTCTACTGTCCAAAATTTAGCATTTCTTTAGACAAATTTATTTGATATCTTGCTGCTTTAAATCTCCGACTCGTGACAAAGTGTCTTACATATGAGGCATATGCTTGATAGATGTCTCAGTTTTGCTTTCACAGGACTCTTCTTATGAGTTTGCATCTGGTCATTAAAAATACCTTAAGCACACATTCACACATGTTAAAGTTGTGATCTCACTGCCCACTATCTTGCTATGCTCCTGTCTTGGAAGACTGACGTTACAGACATCAGAGCTGAGAGATACAAGGGGTGCTCAGCGTGAATGGTAAATGCTTAACTAAAAACTCACTATAATAAATGAAACAGTGTCATTAATTCTGCTCAAAATAATCCATCTTGCTTTGAATAGACTTATTCCAATATTCTTACCTCTTTCTGAAGTGGGGGACCCTCTTTGTGACTGTCTTTCTTAGGTGCAATTAATAATAATAATAATAATAATAATAATAATAATAATAATAATAAATACCATAAACACTGCTAGCAACCGGAAGGCAGGCTCATAATAAGCATTCGGTTACTTCCTGATCCGCCTTGTTCACTGTGTCTGGCACCATGCAAGTGATTTCTGGCTCTTCCCTAAGGTTAAAATGACAATGAAAGGTGAATGTTCTGAAAGATCCAGGGTATCCAGGCAGCTAGGATAGCATAACTAAATATGCTCACAAAAGAAAACTTCTAGAACTGCTTCAGGAAGTGCCAAGAATAATGGGATAAATGTGTTGGAAGTGAGGAAGAGTATTTTAAAGAAGATTAATGGTAGTAGGTTTTCTACTTTATTTCTTTTTTAACTTATATATTTGGTATAGGGTCTCACTGTACAGCTTCAACTCACTGTGGTCCACCTGTTTCAGCCTCCCCAGTGCTGGGATTGTACATGTGCACTACCACACCTGGTTTTGGTGGCCAGCTTGGCGGGCTTGGGGTGGGACCAGCACAGCATGCAGTACTGGGGATCAAACCCAGTTTCTTACACTTGCAAGGCAGGTACTTGGACTGCCGAGCTCTCTCCAACCCCTGTACTAATTTTAAAATTAAATAATCACTGTGTTTTTTGATCACATATTGAAGAAGATGAATTGATATCACGTAGTCCTTGACTGGATGCTGAAGGTAATTCCTGAGCTTATAGTTTGAAATTTTAGTGAATAGCAATGTTACTCAAAGAACACTGAAGAAGAGACAGAAATTACCAGGAGACAATTTCAAATATGCTGAAGTTTAGATGGCTTTCTGAACACACAAATGAAGATGAAGGAAGCAGGAGAATACTGTGGTCATTTGTCGAGAGAGCAGACCCAAGAGCTGATTTTATACTTGAAATCATTGGAAAAATTAACTCATTAATAAAGAAGGCCTAGTGTGAAGCAGCAGGAATTTTAAAATTTAGAGTTTAGAAAGGCTCAGAATTTCAACAGCCAGAGGAGCAAGTTGAGGTATTGTATAGTGATATATATGCCCTAGAATTAAATGAGAAAAGGAATCTATAAATTAATATGTATTTCTCTAATCAATATGAAGAGCTTTAATCACTTGCAATTCTGTACAAGTAATGTAACTATTCTGTACAACAGAAGTAATAAAAATGTAATTGTCTATAGAAAAAAGAAAAAAGTGCTATATTTGCCATCATTGGAAAGGCTGTAGAGCCTGGTGCGCATCTTTGATGACAGTGCAATATTCAGTCAGGAGCCCTTGCCTGTGTGAGGATATGTAGTAATTTATTTGCAGATTCACTTCTGGGAAACTTTGAAGAACTTGGTCTGCACAACCTAACTCTCATAGCTAGGGTTAATACCATCTTGATAGTCAAGGCTTCATCTGTAATTTGATTTGATTTTCCTGGACAATATTTGAGTATTATCAATTAACGACATACACACACACACACACACACACACACACACACACACGCACATATCGCACAACCTCATGTTCAGATAGGCACTGTGACACTGAACTATATCCCTGGCTCAGATTTCCCAGATTTCTCAGATTTCTCTTTTGAGATAAGCAGTATTTTAAGTCAGAACATCCAACTTGGTGTTGTGGAAGCTCTTTGAGTGTTAAAACGTTGGCATGTTCTGTATTCCAGGAGGACAGATCCATGCACTATCAATCCCACTGTCCTCCTAACACAACTGGTTCCCTTCACAGACAAAGGACCTGGCTGCCAAGTACAGATTTCATTTTTCTTTGCTTTTCTTTTAACTAGGTTTACTCCAAATACGTGAAATACTTAAACTTTTTTCACTAATCTTTTGAGAGTGTAGCTGTATTGAATTTCTTTCTTTTTTTGTTTTTTTCCATTTTGAGACAAGGTCTTGCTATGTAGTTCAGGCTGGCCTTGAGCTTACTTTTGTAGCCCAGGCCGGTCTCAAACTCCCACTGATCCTCCTGCCTCAGCCTCCCAAGTGCTGGGATTGCAGGTGAGTGCCATCATGCCTGGCAAATTTGGTTATTGAAACAAAACAAAACACTAACTTAGGTTGAGTTGTTCAGATTCTGAAATTTTATTAAATCTAATTATCAGTACTTTTAAGGTATAAATTAGAAGGCAAGTGTATTCCTTAGGCACTAAACATCAAGCTTTTAGTGTTCCTGTGCTGCTTATTCTGTTTCTGCTAAACCTCCCATCTGAGAACCAGTTTATTTTTTGATTGGCTTAAGCGGAAGAAATCAGATAGTTACAAATAAGTATTTTCATCTTTTTGTGGAATTCAGGTTTTCAGTGATTTAATATATTGGTATTCTTAGATGTAATGTTTTATTTTGTGAAATACCCAAAATTTTCATGAGCACTTATTTATCCATTGTCAACTGATTTGGGGATTTGAAAGTATTTTACTCTTCCCTGTAATAAGCATTAGGTACCACTAGGTAGGGGTATAGAGTACTGGCTGCCTGAGAACTCATTCCACAAATACTGAAGGGCCAAACAAACAGTCACTGTTCTCTATAGTTAAAATAATATTTTCTTTCGGAAAACTGCTAGCAAATTTATTATGTTAAAATGTAGAAACAGAGATGTTTAAGAAAGAGAAAGTTGAGTTTGTAACTTTGAGTTCTTTCTCTGCAGACTGGATTCTTTTCATTGTTTATTTAACCTTCAAACCTTTTGTATGAGCTTGGAAAAATATGTTTCCTTTCCCTTAGACACACACTGAATCTACCAGGGTCCTGGATTCCAGCTGCTACCCTTGTTTGATTGCAATCTGTAGATTTCCATCTTTATATTTCTTTTTCTAATATTAGCCTTTAAGGTCAGAGGCCCACACTCCTCCATTTTACTCTGAGTCTACAGTTATGGAG
>PVKN010036320.1:0-11473 GCA_004027915.1 Capromys pilorides | reverse complement strand
CAAAAAAAAGATTGGTTGAATCCAGGGAGGGCTGTCATATGATAAAAAGAAGAAATCAAGAAACTACTAGGTGAGCTCATAAGCAAGCAAGATTGATTCCAACTGGGAGACTGAGAGAGTCTTCCATAGGAGATAATAGAAAGGGAACATGTAAAAATGCTAGAATACACTCATTTCTTTGCATATGAAAATGCTGACCAATAAACTGGTTAGGTAGAATAGAATCTACGCTTTGTGTATTTTTAAATGATCACTGAATTTATGGAAGAGATAGGGAAATGAAGGGCCTAAAATTTCCAAAGTCTATTCCCATTAAGTCAAGATCAAGCCATTTTGGTCTCCCTCAAAAGTATTTTTAAGCAGTCTGTGTAGGGTTGGCTTTGACGTCATGAAATTCTTTAGTTGTTCCTTGTCATGGAACTATTTCACTTCTCCCTTGTATTTGAAAGAGAGTTTTGTCGCGTATAGCAGTCTGGGCTGAAATTTATTTTCATGGAGGACTTGAAGTACTCTGCTCCATGCTTTTCTTGACTTCATGGTTTGCAAAGAGCAATCTGCTGTTATTCTGATGGGTTTTCCTTTAAATGCAATCTGTTTCTTTTTTCTAGCAGCTTTTAATATATTATTCTTCTGCTGGATTTCTGGGATCTTGACTATTATATGTCTGGGTGTGTTTTTAGTTGAGTTGATGTGATTTAGAGTTCTGTATGCTTCAGTTACCTGAATGTCCAACTGTTTTATCATCTTTGGGAAGTTTTCTACTATTACTTCTGCCCATATTCTTTTCATTTCATTTGTATTGACTCCTTTTTCATTGACTCTTATTAATCTCATGTTGTTCATTTTTGCATCATCTTGCAGATGTTGAATTACTTTTTCCTGCATCCTGGTTGTTTTTAAGAGATCCTTTCTTACCTTTTCACTAGCTGTGATTTTGTCTTCAAGATCTGAAATCCTATCTTCACTTTTGTTCATACGGTTTTGCAAGCTTGTGATTGAGACTTCATTTTCCTGTTTCATGCAGTCTATTTCTTTCCTATATTGCTCATTCATGAATTCCATCATTTTTATAATCTCCTCTAATTTTTTACCAATGCTTTTTAAGATGCATTTATTAAGTCTTCCATTATAGTTATCCTTTCTTTTTCTATTTCAGAGGTTATTTCTGCTCTCATTTCCTCTCTACCTTTCTGCAGTTGTTCTACTTCAGATGCTATTAATTTAGAAATGACTTTTTCGAGTTCAGAGATTATTTCTGATCTCATTCCCTCTATGCTTTTCTGCAGCTGTTTTTTAACTTCAGTCTCTAGTAATTTAAAGATTTCTCTTTTAACTTCAGAATTCATCTCCAATCTGAGTTCCTCTATACGTTTTTGCGTTTGTTTGTTTACTTTAGATGCTATGAATTCAGAGATTTTGGCTGTATGATTCCCATTTTCTTGTATGGTAGTGTCTCCCGTATTTGTTTCAGGCTGGCTCAGGACCTGAGATTACATTTTGCTCCTTGTCTGTATTAGTCGGAGTAGCTGTGATCTTTGGTGCAGGACTGCATGCCCTCTGGTGGTTTGTTTAGTCTGGGCTGCTGGGTGGGCTGAGCTGCTTGTAGACTAGGGGAGGGGGTCTCACTCACCTGGCGGGTCTGGCACTGGGTGATAGGCTGCACTCGTGGTAGGCCAAAGGAGGTCTTAAGCGGCGTGTGTGGCGCTGGCTGGCAGGCTTGGCACTGGGTGATAGGCTGCGATGGTGGCGGGCCAGAGGAGGTCTCACTTGGCAGGCCTGGTTCCAGCTGGTGGGCCTAGGGCACTGTCTGATGATGGTAGGCTGTGCTGGTGGTGGGCCGGAGGTCTCACATGGCGGGCCCGGTGCTGGGTGATAGGCTGCGCTGGTGGCGGACCAGACGAGGTCTCAAGAGGTGGGTCTAGCATGGGCTGATGATGATAGGCAGCACTGGCAGGCCTGGCACTGAATGACAGGCTAGCGGTGGACCGGAGGTCTCAGCTGGCAGGCCTGGTGCTGGGTGATGATGGTAGGCTGTGCTGACGGTGGGGCAGAAGTCTCAACTGATGGGCCTGGTGCTTAAATATTTTAATTTACTAAATTTATTTTAATTTACTAAATACCCTAATAAAACTGAATTTCCAGTTTTATTTACTTTTTTGCAAGTAAATTGGGGATTTTTTTTTTTTTTTTTTTTTTTTTTTTGTGGTACCAGGGATTGAACTCAGAACCCTGCTTATTCTATTGAGCTATCTCCCTGGCCCAGGAAATTGTTTTATTTATGGGTGAGCAGAGCCTACATTTGAAATTGTTTATTATTATATATTTATTGTTTCACTTGTATATTTCATAAAAATATTAATTTTATATGAATATAAAAGACATTGGGGTAGATTCAATGAATAGTGTGGATAATGTGACTCACTTAGTTTCTCTTCTTGTAACAAGTGGTGTATATCCTTTTTATCCCAAATGTGTCCAAGAGGCCAGAAGCATCAGCCCTTAGTGGGGACTAGTGACTCATAGAGTTTCACTTATTATGAGTCCTTTGCCCTGGGCCTTTGGAAAACGTACAAGCAAACATCAAAAGCCAGTTGGTTAATATAAATCCTTCTCAAAGCCACTTCATTGTGGTCTCCATCAACACAAAGGATCCTAAGATGACTGTTTTACTCAGACAACTAATTTTCAGAGCAACATTACCTGACAGAAACAACCTTAGCTGCAAATCTTTAAAATATTTCAAATAAAATGTATAATTTAAGATAATACACAGATGTATACAAGTGTAGTTGGGCATAGTGTGCACACCTGTATTCCCTGCATTCCCTGCGAGGCTGAAGCAGGAGCATCACAAATTTGAGCTCAACTAGGAGAACTTAGCAATGCAGACAAAGCCTTTCTCAATGTAAAACATAAACAAAAAGAGCCGGGAATATAGTGCAGTTCAAAAACCTTAGTACAAATCCCAGTACGACCACAAAAAAGTTATACATATTTATGGAGCATCATGTGAAATTTATAGTGCAATGTTTAAATTAGGTTAATATATTTATCTCTTGAAATAGTTATCACTTCTTTAGTGATAACTTTAGCAAAAATTTTCAAAATGATTTCTGCCAGCATCTTGAAGTTACAGTATATTATTGTTATCAAGAATTAATAGTTCTTCTTGTCATGCTGATTGATCAGCCTTGCCTCATCCCTCTCTCCCTCTGTTCTGTTCTCCCCAGCCTCTAGTAGCCATCTTTCTAATCTGAACCCTAATGAGATCAGCTTCTCAAAATCCATACGTGAGAGGGGTCCTGTGGTACTTGTCTCTCTGCACTTGGCCTATTTCACTTAGCTTAATGATCTCTAGTATCATCCATATTGCCCCAAATGACAGAATTTGATTCAGCTTTGTGGCTTGTCCTGCATTTTCTTTCTCTATTCATCAGTTGATGATTACTAGGTTGTTCCAATTTGTTATGGTTTGTGTTATGGATGTCCCCTGAAAGCTCATTCAGTCATTTGGTGGCTTCTGGAATTTGTAATTGATTATTGTGGGTGTGGCTGTTGCATCTCCCCTAGGGCAAATGATTTGCATTTCTATGTAAAGGAAGAGAAGTTAGCTGCTTGAGCTGCTGCTACCTACCTCTCCCTGCTCTCTTGATCTTAACAGCCACCATGAAAGGTTGCCCTCTGCCATGTGCTATGTGCCACTCTGCCTTGGAGCCAGCTGAATATGGACTGAAACCTCCAGTAACTGTGACCTAAATAAAGCTTTCTTTCCCTAATTTTGCATGTCAGGTATTTGTACCAGCAATGAGAGAAGAGTAACTAAGACAGAATTTCTTGTCAGCTGTGAATAGTGCTTCAATAAACATAGAAGTATATGTGTCTCTTCAAGGTACTGACTTCCTTTCCCTTGGATATAAACCCAATAGTGCAGTGGAATGGATGGATCCTAAAATAGTTCTGTTTAATATTTTTAGGACTGTCTATGCTATTTTTTACAATGACTGAATTGATTAGCACACAGTATGGAAAAGTTTCCTTATTAATGTAAAAAGGCTCCCTTTGCTCTAGGTCCCTTCTAGCCCTTGTTACTATGTCTTTTCTTTCAACATTTTTAATGTATTTATTTGACGTATTTATCTCTTCATTTCTGAAGTGTATAGTCATCTCAGATGTCTATTTTTGGAATGGGTCTTTGAATTTTTTTTTTATTTTGTTTTCAAGAGTAAAAACAAAAGCAAAAACAAACAGAAAAAAAAAAAAAAAGTGATAAAAGGGGCTGGGGAGATAGCTCAGTAGAATAAGCACTTGCCTGGCAAGCCCAGGGCCTGAGTTCAATCCCTGGTTCCACAAAAGAAAAAAACAAACAAACAAACAAACAAACAGCAGATGCAAAGACAAAAGCAGGGTGACATACTACACTATGTATGTTACAGATTTTCAAAACAAGAATAGCAAATTAATGATGGTTGTTACATTATGTATTTTTATCATCAAATCTGTTGTTCAGATTAACAGATATCATTATGCAAGATTCCCCGGTCCTGCAAAAAATATTCTGCAAGATTGGGCACATAATTGAATATTGTCTCCTGCTCTCTGCCTCCCAAGAGCTGGGATTAGAGGCGCATGTCACCATGCCCACTCTCAATCTTCCTTTCAAGGCACCCTGGTGGCATGGTCTGTACAGCAGGCTGGGGATGGAGTCTCAATTGCTGTGCTCTGCTTAAATAGGTGCTTTAGCCCACTGACCTATCTGGCCGGCCCTCAGCCATGGTTTTTGTATTACATATTGCTGTCCTCAATGTAGTTGCTTACAGATATCAGCATACAGAGTTAGTTAATATCACATCTTTTTGATAATAGCCGTCCTTAATGGATAATACATTGTAGTTTTGATTTGTATTTCCCTAATGATTACTGTCTTAGTTACTTTTGCTCTTTGCCAGGACAATTACCCAACACTCAAAATGAAGGAAGGAAAGGTTTATTTAGCTCACAGTTGCTGGAGGTTTCAGTCCATATTCGGCTGGCCAAAGGCTGAGTGGAACAAGGCAGAGAGCATCCAGTTCATGGCGGCAGAACAGCAATAATTGTGACAGAGGCAACAGACCAACCAGAGTGCAGAGAGCAACAACCAACCATCTGTCTCTCTGTCTCTCTTTATATTACATTCAGGCTCTCTGCCTTAGCCTATCCGCCTTAGGCCATGCCAATAATCCCAGCCATACTCAGACAAATAATCCCATAAATTCTAAAATACATAATCCCAGTGGATCAAGAGTCAAGTAATCCCAGCAGTACTCATACTTATAGTCCCATCAGTACTAAAACGCATAATCCCAGTGGGTCATGACTCAAGTCTCAAAATCTAGAAGTCCTCGCTCCATGATTGCATGAGGCTTTTGGGGGACAACTAGACACAAACCATAACAATTACTGAACAGTTTTTCTCATACCAGTTGTCCATTTGAATGCTTTATTTTGAGAAATGTCTGCTGAGGTCCTTTGCCTATATTTTAATCAGATTAGCTTTTTGTCATTTTTTCTTAAAGTTCTTTTTGTGTGCTGGCTATTAGCCTTTCTTGGACATGTATTTGTGATGAATTTTTCCAGTTTTATAAGTTGTTCCTTCACATGTGACTGTTTCTTTTGTTGAGCAGAACCTTTTTAGTTTGATGTGGTATCATTAGTCTATTTTTGTTGGTTTTATTTTCCCTATGTTACTGGGGGCCTTTTCTAAAAAGTCCTTGCCAGTTCCAGGATCTTGAAGTACTTTTCCTATCTTTTTTAGTAGTTTTATGCATTCTGTTTAAGTTATTATCTATGTTGGGTTGGCTTTGGTAAATAGTGGGAGATGGATTTAGTTTCCAGTGTTTGTTTTTGTTTTAAATAGTAATAGAAGCCCCCCAAGCACTGGGATTACAGGTGCATGTCACCACACTCAGCCTCAAGTGCCATCTCAGTGCTTCCCAGGGGCAGGGCCAGCATGGCACACAGGGGATGGAACCCTTGTCTCTCCACCTGCCTAAGCAGGTGCTTCAGTCCACTGAGCTGTCTTGCCGGCCCCATTGTGTCACTTCTAAAGTAAATACTCTAAATATTTTTTGTGGAATTGATTTTGAACTGAGACCATATATGTCAACCACTTGGAACAGTATGAGTGAGTAACATAGTTTAGGCTAAGAGTTATATTTTCTAGGATTACATAGGTATGGACATCATTGAATCCAGACTTTTTATGCATTATCCTCATTATTATCTGTTTGCCTTTATGTATTTTGGGGGTTGTACTGCTGTGCATTTGTTGTGAAATGCCCACTATTTAAAAATGTGCAGTGTCAAAGTTTTATAGTTGTACCATGGGTGCAAATACAGCCTCTGTCCCAGTCCTGAATTCTGTGCAGGAGTCATAGGAGCCAGTGCCTCTCATGGCTTGTGTATGATCATCAGAAAAGGTTTCGTTGGAAAGAATTCTCAAGCCAAACTCATGACTGTGACCCTCCTTATGCATGTATCATTCATGTGGAAGAATCTGAAAGCTTATTTCTTCCTGATTATTGGGGTTGTACTCCCCTATCTTATTATAGTCAGAGCTTAAAGTCACTTTTTAGATTGTAGGAAGGACAGTGTTCTGTAAAATATGCTTCTACTTGTCTCTTATGCCTTTTTATTCAGATTTTCATGCATCTCTGCAGCCTTTCCAGTCACTGGTTTGTCTCCTGGTAGCAATTACTTTAATGTCCAAACATACAAGTAACATTTTGTTGGGCAGCATCATCTTCCCCCCACACTTTCTCCACAAGCATATCTCAGTCTTTCTATTTTGTTTCCTTCACTCACAGTTATTTGTTCAGGAGCTCCCATTTAAATATATCTCAGTTCCTCCCATTAAGTAATCTTCAATTGATGTGTCAATAACCTTTTAATAATCTCTATTTTGTTGTGTTTTCCAAAACACATAAGACTTCTGAATTCTTGTACTTTTCTATTTGTGGTCGTCATATTATAAGCAGGTAGAATGGTGTGCGAATGCTCAGTTGAAGGTGACTTATCACAGACTTTGCTTCTCCCACAGGGCTGGAGTTGAAGAAAAATCAGTCATTAATGAACTCAAGGCTAAAGTAGATTAGCCTTTTTTCTGGGGTAAGATGGATGATCCTATCAACATTATTAAGTCACTAGGTCTAAGTTTCTCATTGTGTAAATCCAAGGCAATGAGTGCTATTAAAACCCCTGTCAATCCATCTCACTGACACATTTTAGCATTTTGGCCAAAACATAAAATAATTCTAGTCCTGATTAAATAGTTTACTTCATTATTCATTTACCTGCTTCCAAGTAACTTGGTATGACCTACTGTCATTTGACAATGGGCTTTCTTTCCCAGTGAGTTCATAATGTATTAGAGGGTGGCTGTTTTGTCCAATTACTTAAACAGTTGAAACATTTCTCTCTTACACAATCTCACTTCCAGAAAGCCTGGAAAATTTTAGTTCATTTGTGCAGCCCTCCTTAATGAAGGAAGAGTGCACGGTGGAAACTATAAACAGTGTCCTGGGCTTTGATCAAGGAATAGATTCATGCTTCTTTGTAAGACATTTGGAGAATATTTTTTAGTTTATTCTTTTTTGAACATTTATAGCAGCTTTACTCATGACAGCTAAATTCCAGACACAACATAAACATTTGCAGATGACTAAATAAGCCTATGTATGTTGTATCTCAACTGTCCCCTCTGAAAGCCTGAAGTCCAAATTTCTGAACTTCATATTCAAGTCTCTTTGGAAATCAAATTCCAATTTCTCTTTTCTGTCTGTCTTAGTTACTCTTCTGTCATTGCTGGGACAAATACCCGACACTCAACATGAGGCAAGGAAAAGTTTATTTAGCTCACAGTTGCTGGAGGTTTCAGTTCATATTTGACTGGCCCAACACTGAATGGAACAGGGCAGAGAGCATCCAGTTCATGGCGGCAGAACAACCAAGGGAGCAGAGAGCAAGAGAGTGAGTCTGTCTCTCTGTCTCTCTTTATATTACATTCAGGCTCTCTGCCTTAGCCTATCCACCTTAAGCCACACCAATAACCCCAGCCATACTCAGAACGATAGCCCCATCAGTACTAAAACACATAATCCCAGTGGGTCATAACTCAAGTGTCAAAACTCTAGAAATCTCCACCCCATGACTGCATGACACTTTGGGGGGACAACTAGACATAAACCATAACACTGTCATTTCTCCTGATGGGACCCTACCTAGATAGTGTTTATTTTGATTTTCTAAATTCCCTAACAGTTCTGGGTGACTTTACAAGATGAGGGTTAGTTTTACTATTCTCAGTTCACCTTCTCCTGTGTAACTGCATCACCATACCCAGACTCAGTGGCTGGTTGGCCAGGCTGGCCTGGCCTTTGGTGCTGGGGATCAAACTCCTGTCCCTGTGCTTGCCTAAGCAGGTGCTTAGTCTACTGAGCTATCTCATTAGCCCTAGCTTATATGTTTCTTTTCTTTTCTTATATGCTTTCTCCAGCTCCTCCAGAATTAGGCACTCTTTTTAGCATAGCTTTTCAAAAAGTTTGATATATGTTTGTAATGCATAAATATTACATTCATTGTGGAAAATATTTCCTATGACTACTGGACCTATTACTGCAAATTTCAGAGTAAAAGTGCACAAATGAACACCCTTAACTGTGCAAATGGGTATGAGGAGAAAGGGAGGAAAGGTAAAATTTTCAAGGAATATAACAGTATATTCTGGTGTAGGCTAACTTTTTTTACTAATTTATGCAAGTATCCTCCTGTTAGCATATATCAAACATTTTACAGTTGGGAGGAGCTGAAGCTGGAGATTGGTCATATGTAGAGATCAGGACAAGACTACAGAGCCTAAAGCAGTCAACCTACCTCAGTCTTGAGAAGCATCCTGCCTGGACAATTTCCGTGCTTCACTGTTACTCAGCTTTTTGTCTCATGATACTAACTTTGTAAGAGTATAAATAAACACTCCTACTGCTGTTCTTTGGGCTACTTGTCAACCAGGCAAACAGGCTGCCAAATGAACCCAGCTCATGTCTCTTGCTTATTTTTTCCCTCATTCCTGCTGTACTTTCTCCCCAGTGCACACCAGGAAATCAGTGAGTCCCTGCATTTCCCTCACTTTCTTCCAAGAAATAAAAAAGTTCAAGTGAAACTTTGGAGAAAATGCTTTTGGGACTTTTGCTGGCATATGTAGTACTTTACCTTTCTGTTCATGTATATATTTTAATTAAAGTATAACGTTTTTCATTTAATAGTAAGTGGCCTTCCTGAGGTTAAATCTGTTGCTAGGTGGCTTTGCAAAAACTTTTGAGTGCAATATCCCTTTCAGAATTGAAGGGGGAGTTAAAGCCATTTTGCTATGGTAGTTTCTGAGAACCACTTGTTCTAGGGGTTCTGACAGACCCTTGTTTGCTGACATTGCTGAATTGGAAGTGGTGCTGGAATAATTGAGCTTGGAATTTGACTCTGTCTTCTAATAGGAAGTACAAGGTGAATATTTTCAGCATAATAGCCTTTGAGACACTAAAGAAATACGCTAATGTTAATATATGTAGTGCAGAATTCTCTTATTATTAGAAATAGGCTGGGAGGAGAATTAGGAGCAAAAAGTATGAAATGGAAAGGTAGAGAATTGTTCACTGGTTCGTTCCTAAATTTACTTGCAAAGAGAAAAATTAATGGAAATCGGCATTCTTTTATTATGCTTCAGTTCCTCAAAGAAATGATGATCTGAGCAAAGAAAGAAGTACTCGCCTATATTTTATCTCTCATTTATACACAAATACGATTCTGATTAAAATACATTTTAGGGGCTTTGAATGGGGAGAATTTATCTGTGAAAGGAACTTCAAAAAGGTACCGTTTTATTGTTTGGCATTATCAATGCTACAACCCCAATTCCTTTTGGAGCTCAGTTCTCTACAGAATCTGTAGAATTGCTAATGCTTCCTACCTTACATGGCTCACATCCTCTCAGGGCAGCTTAATCTGAAGGTCTGCTTGGTCTTTTCATCTATTTTTGTGTGTGTTAGAATTGCTTTTAACATTTTGTCTACTTCCCTCGGCAAGAATTTTGTCTTTTCTAAAGAATGCTAATCTCCTGAGGTCATAAAGTTTTTGTGAGGCTTTTCACTACAATTTAGGTAAATTCAAGTTTTTTTTTTTTTTTTTTTTTTTTTTTTTTTTTTTTTTTTTTTTTTTTTTTTTTTTTTTTTTTTTTTTTTTTTTTTTTTTTTTTTGTGGAGGCAGAGAACTATAGAAAAACAGTCCTTGCTGTTGAAAAGAAAACTTAGGAGACATTGTATGAGTGGACCTATGCCTAGCTGGTGGACTCATGACCAGGTGGTTCTGTAGATTTAAAGTGGCAACCTTTGTTGCTAGACTGTTAATGTTTATCTGAACAAGAGAAGAAACTTAATATGTTACGTCTTTCTGTTTGGGGTTATAATTCAAATATTTTGATGGCAGGCATCTCTGTTTTGTGTTAACTATTTCACTACATACCTTGACAGGTGAAGTCTGTCATTGAGCAGCTTTTACTACTTAACAGAGCTCTTTGATTGCAATAACGCAAAGACAGGCATTGGTTTAATAGATAACATCATAGTGAAGTACTTGAGGAAAATGATAAAATTGTAATACAGCTAAGTGCACAGCAGTTGTGAGTATCACATATACCAGCAATGAGATACTTCTAAGATGTCCATGTTAAAATTTAGAGAGTTAATTATTAATAAACTATCAACTCATGAAGAAATGCCACCAGAGCAAGTTACCTGAAAAAAAAATGACCTCATAAGATCTTATTTAGGCTCAGAAGAAATGCAGGCAAGCAATGTAGGGAATATTATTGAAAATTATCTGAAAAGATAGATACTACCTGGCTGCAAAGCAAACACTGATGTCGTGTTTTGTGCACTCTACACAAATGCGTTGTCTTTATGTATTCAATATTTTTAAAGAGATTCACACATATATATTCCTTTTAATTTAATAAAATGGATTAGTTGATTATTATATTATTTAAAATTGATATGAATAGTATTAAGTTTTATTTTGTGATGGTAATTATTCAAATTCAAGCCACTAACCAGGCTTGAATTTTTATTAAGTTAATTAGAAAAAAAGACCAATAAAAGTGATTGGATCCATTTGTACTACATCTAGACTCTTGCTCCTTTGAGTTTGGTTCATGGACTTGGAGTGTTGATCTCAGTTGGCAGCAATATGTGAGAAACGCACATTGCCAAATTCCATCCCAGCACCACTAAACTTGAATGCACACTTCAAAAAGACCTCAAAAGAATTTTCATGTGTATAAAATTATGAGATGTCCTCTTTACAAGGCAAAAGAAAATTCTCCAATCACAATAGTTCTGATAACAGCACTAGTGGTAGTTATGTAGTAGAATTATGGATGAATGCATATTCT
>PVKN010036319.1:0-11470 GCA_004027915.1 Capromys pilorides | reverse complement strand
TACCAGGGATTGAACTCAGGACCTTGTGCTCACCAGGCAGACACTTACTCTATTAAGCTATTTCCCCAACCCTGAGAGAACTTGTCTCAAAATAAAATTTTCATTTTAAAAAATGGCTAGAGATAACTCAATGCAAAGATCTTGGGTTCAATCCCCAGTACCATAAACACACACACACACACACACACACACACACACACACACACATACACACACACGATGCCTGGAGTGGCTAGTAATAGTCATTATGTAAAATGGGACAATTGTTTCTGTCTCCTAAAGAATTCGAGGCTCTCAAACAAGAGTTGTAGAACCAGAACCAGTGTTTGCCCCAGAGGGCTCTGACCCTAAAGCACATCTCTGTCTCAGTGGTTCCCAGATTTGTGTAAACACAGGGCTCTGGGAGGACTGTGAAAACAGCCCCCAGGTCCCTGACTCAGCAAAAGAGAGGTGAAGCAGGTGAGGTGGACAAGGATGCCCCGTGGACCATGCTGAGAATCCCTACTCTGCACCCCCTGCCTCTGTATGGCACCCACCTCCTCTGTGAGCACCCTCCAACTTCTTCAGGGTCCCACCCCCATTTTGCATGATCCAGCTCCAACCACTCCAAGTCCATGACCTGCCTCATTTTCCACAGGGGACCCTGAAGGTGACCTGAGCTTCTACATAGGGCCAGTGACTCCTAGTGGCCAAGAACCTCACATCCCACTGCTCCCTTCTTCAACATCCCTTGTCTTCCTCCCTCTTCTAGCCTCACCCCTTGGGCAAACTCAGGGTAGACTCCCCCATGCCTGTCTGTGTTTGCACAAACATACACACGCGTCTTTTTTTTTTTTTTTTTTTTTATCATTTTCAAGCAAAAATTAGTTCATACTATATAATGATTCCTTTCTGGCTTTCTTTTCCTTTCCTTCTATTTTAGTTATCAGGAAAAAACTTAGTCTCTATTCCCAATGACCCCTAACTCCAGTGGACCAACACTACCTTGATGCCATGATGGCTTCGCAAGAGCCCACTTACCCTCCCCACCGAGCACCCTACTTCCCTGAGTAGCCAGGGCCAGGATCCGGGCAGCAGTGGCCCAGCCCTTCCTCCCCACTGTCCCCTAAGAGTGAGCTGCCCACTGGATCCAAGCTCTGCTTGGCTCTTCCAGTCCCTGCAGCACCCCCGCACTGCCTACACTGGGTGGGCACTCTATTCTGAGTATGACATAAGGTAACCCACTTCCTGCAGATAGGGCCACTCTGTCCCATGGCAGCTTTATCTTTAGGAAAGGCGATACTTTGGGGCTCCATCTGCTCTCCTTGATTGGCTCCCTATGTGGGTGGGGAAACAAGGTTACTGTCTATTGGCTCCCCTTGCCTTGCTGCATTGCGATGCATCCTGTACCTAAGGACCCAGCTCGTTTTAGACCGTGGATCTTGTTAGGATGTTCTGGGTTACAAATAACAGACGGCCCAACTAAAAGTAGCTGGAACAATAAGGGGGTGTTACTTCATTCGGTAAGAATTCTGTAAGCAGAGCTGCTCGCCACCCTCCTGGTCTTGGGCACATTCCCTTTCTCCAGTTAAGGCCTAGCACTCGTCACCTTTCTCACAGGGTTCCAGTGTCCTCTGTCCATTGGCTATGTGACCTAAACTCTCTTCCCCTGAGAAATGAGGATAATAAGATCTTCCATCTGAGTCAGCTGTGTGGATGAAATTAAATCAGAGAGTACCCAGCGCTGTCCTGGACACACAGTAGGACTCATGCCCTGTTTTTTCTCCTACAACCTTCTCAGTTAAAGAAACTTAAATAGCCTGTTTTAATGCTTATAAAGATACTTTCTTGCCTAAGGGCTGTCAAAAAAAAATATATATATAGTGAGTGCCGCCCCTGAGTACCATGGACAGAAAGACAGGCTGGTAAAAGCTTCGAGGTAGGATCTCCACCCCCTGCTCACAGGCTCTGGCACCGTGCAACTCCCAGCTGTTTCCCAAAGTCAAAATGACCAGGAAAGGTAAGTATTTTGAATTGATTCAAGGCATGCAAGCAGCCACAAACATGCCACTAAAGACACGAAAAAGAAATTTCTAGAACTGCTTCCAAAAGTGGCAAAAATAATGGCTTAAGTGTGTTCAGCTACACTGGTTTTAAAGGCACTACATATTTTACTGTAATCATTTTATTTAAGTATTCACCATATTCATCTACACAACCTGGCCCCAGATCCCAAAGACGCTGGTTCTTCTTGAGCTAGTTAGCCATTCGCTTACCTATTTTTCTTAGTGACAGGGATTTTCTAGAGGCTAAAACTGTGAAAGCATTTAGCACTTGTCCCTCAGAGCCACGCAGACTTCACAGGCCCTCAGGGAAACCCGTAACGGTTTGCAGAGGCTGCCTTCACAAAGCCTCACAGCGGGAGTGGCTTCAACATCACAAGGCATTGTCTCACAGTTCCTGGAGGCAAATGCCCCAGGTCAACGTGTCACAGGCCAGGCTCCCGCTGAGGTCCTAGGAAAGCACCACAAGTCTTGACCTCGTTGCTTGGCTGTGGCAACAAACTGCAGCCTTCCCGTGGCATTGTCCCTGTGTGCCAGTTTTGGTACTTGACTTTTCTTCCCCTGCCCTTGAGCCCAGGGCCCTCACACTGAGCTATATCCCTAGCCATTTCTGTTTTTTAGCTTTTCTTTTGTGACCCAGTTTTGTTAAGTCACTAAGCTGCTGGGGCTGGGCTCGACCTTGTGCTCCTCCTGCCTCAGCCTCCCAGAGGGCTAGGATTACAGTTGTGCACCACCATGCCTGGCTTCTAGTCTCCCCTTTTCTAACAATGGGTTAGAGGCCCATCCTGCTCAGTAGGACCTCATCTGCACTAACTGCATCTGCAGGGATGCTATTTCCAGATAAAGTGAAATTCTGAGATATGAGATGTTAGGACTTGAACACAGGAGTTAAGAGACAGAGTCCAATCCACGACACACCCGCACCAAGCCGGTCTTCCCCAGAGGTGTCCCATGCTTCTCTACCTCAATGGTTTTGCTCACAAGTTTCCTTGACCTAAAATGCCCTTTCCCCTCAGTGTCTAGCAAAATGCTACCCATCCTTAGGCCCCTGCCCAAGCCACCCCACTGTACAGTCATCCCTGGCCTCCCCAGGCAAATAATCTAGTCTCCCGTCTCTGTCCTCTGCTACTCCCTCC
Organism: Capromys pilorides; assembly: GCA_004027915.1. Taxonomy (NCBI): domain Eukaryota; kingdom Metazoa; phylum Chordata; class Mammalia; order Rodentia; family Capromyidae; genus Capromys; species Capromys pilorides. The sequence goes on along the minus strand of PVKN010036319.1, from coordinate 8,292 downwards.
ACCCTGACATTATTGTTGGCCCCACACCTGATTCACTTATGTGGCTGTGTGCCTGGTGTGGACCCCAGCCCAGCTACACTATGGTGCAGATCTGGGTCCTTCCCGCTCAGTACGGCCACGGACCAGCAGCAGCCACATATCCATTAGCAACGCAGACTCGGTCCTGTGGAAGCTGAATAATCTAGAGTGTCACCCGATCAGCTTCCACAGGACTGGGCAGGGGCCACACCAAGCGGAAAGGACCTGGATCTGCAGCTGCACATAAAGCTCTTAGAATAACCATCAGTAGGTGATACCCATCATTGTCATTAATCTCAATGGCCCACACCTACTTCCTGACCCACCCCACCTTGCTCATCAGTGTTCATGGAGAGGAAACAAAGCCCATATGGAGAGGGAACCCGGGGCCTTGTCGGCGCTAATTGTGTTCACTGGCAGGGCCAAGGCCCTTCCCCAAGCAGCTGCCCCTTGCTCCAGTGCCATTTGCAGCCAGAAGCCCTGGACACACACACACACGCATGACAGGTTTCTGGCTTCATCCATCTCCTGCAGGACCCACAGCAGAGAAAAAGAGTCATGGACAGAGATATGCTCGGGTGCTGGAACTGTCGTGGAGCATGAGGCGAGGCTGTAGAATGTGATTGCAGAAGCCACCGACCTCCTGGAAACAGGGAAGAGATAAGCGTGGCAGGACCTCCTCCTGCAGGCTGGGGATCCTCTAAACTCTCTCACCAGCCTCCTTTACTACTCACCTACCCATGAGAAGTCTTTATTTATTTATTTATTTATTTATTTATTTGGTAACATATTTAGTACAGGATCTATAGGTGCTCACTACACAGATTGGACTCTTAATGGTCCTTCCTGTTTTTCAGCCTCCCAAGCACCGGGATTGCAGGCACGTGCCACAGTGCCCAGTCTCAATTGCCTCAGCAAGCCCCAGGGATGAGGCCGGCACAGCACACCAGAGATCAAACCCCAGTCCCTGTGCTCTGCCTAAGCAAGTGCTTTAGTCCTCTGAGCTACCTGGCTGGCCCAAGAAGCCGTTATCGTTATTCTCATTTACAGAGAAACAGAGGCTTGTTAGAGACAAGGTCTCCAGTGACAGGGTTGGGATTCCAGTACAGGTGAATAAAGAGAGAACGGAAGGAGAACGGAAGATTCCACCGTCCAATGTTGTTCAGAGCAAAGAAACTGAGAAGGGGGAAACCACACAGATGAAGAACGTGGGGGAACTTTCCAGAACTATCTTGAAAGAAGCTGTGTTTGAACAGAGAGGAATCTTGGAAAGGATCCCACCCAGGCTTCTTAAGGTTGTTCCCTCTGCTCCCTCCTACACAGAGACAAATGAAGGCTGGGGATTTAATGAGACCTTGAATTAACCATGTAAGGAAACTGCATATTTACAGACGTGATGCTGGGCGCCATGGTGGGTGACCCTGCTCTCCCTCTCATGGCTGCATGAGCCTACAAGGCCATTCCAGTCCATACCAGCTACCATTCCAAAGCTTTTTGGGAATTCAGTGAGTAATACACTCATCAAACTCACAAGGCTCCGATTTTTCAGACGAGGCCCCGAGTGGGAAAGGCACTTATCCAAGCTTGAATTATACTCCAACCTTGCCTTGTCCCACATGCAGAGTTCCTGCCACTACCACCGAGGCAGAGGACACACAGATGAGGCCATGCTCTCTACTCCCTGTAGCCACAGCTGCTGGTCCCTGGGGGTGGGGAACAAAAGTTCCTTTTCTCAAAGTACAACACGTATAGCATCAGGAAGGAGACAGGAGTCCAGTCTGGGAGGCTTTAGCATGTGGCAGCTTCTACCACCAGCAGGCTCAGGTTTGCCAAGCCCTTGTTTCCATTGGTCCCCACCTTCTTTGCCAGCCACATCCATTTCCTCCTACAACTCCCTTCTCTGAGCCCCCACCACTATGTGCCTTTGATGATCCCTGTTTACCACCTGTCCTCCTACTTAATGTTCTCTCCTGTGACTCTTAAAATGTGGCCTTGCCCTAAGTAATAATATCCACAAAACTTACAGCTAAGAAAGGCTTATAATTCACCTTGATAGTCATAAAAATAAACACAGCTATGAAGATGTGTTTATTCACATACCAATTAAAAGCAGCTAACATTCCAGCCGCAACATGTATACCAATTTCCAGAAAACTGCCTTGTATCTACTTAGGTGATCGACACAACAGCCTTTGCATGAAGGGTCATCATTACTCTCAATTGACAAATAGCGCATCAGAGCATCACTCAAGGTCACCCGGCCAGCAAGTGGCTTCTGGGCCCACTGCTCTGTTAACTGCCATGAGAAGGCCTCGCTAGTGTCCTTCCCCGTGCTTGAAGCCTCTGTATTCTTGCAGCCTCTGACACTATTGAACATAGGCCCACAACCTTCCCCTACCGCAGTGGCCTCTGGGTAATTGGGAGCAGATGATCCGTCTTCTGCTCATATAATCAAGATACTGTAAGGGAGAAAGCCATGCAGCGCCACCAACTTGTCCCCAAGGATCATACTCTGACCCCCCTTCCTCATACCACCACCACTAAGAGCAGTTTGAAGAGAGGTTTTTTTCCTGAGTCAAAGCCTCTTCATGTCACTATGGCAGAGTGTCCCACAAGATTTCTACGGTCAAAGCAATGTCGCGGGTCATTGATTGAGATAGCAGAAATCCACACTGGTTCAAAGGAACAATTGAAACAAAGAAGCCAGGTCTCAGAAAAACAAGAAACCAAGGATCCAGGTAGCTGGAGCTCACTGCCAAGGCCCTGTGGATAAATCAGGATTGTGCTGGTCTGGGCTTCATGTGGCTTTGCTGTTCCTTCCACCAAGAGTGGGCAATCAGTTCCTCCCTGGCCTCTTAAACCTAGGCTACCACTAAGACTAGTTTTGAAGAAATTGCCATGGCGATAGTGCTGTGTGAAATCCTCCTCTACAATTTAAGAGGGCTTGCAGCCTTTGTTTCGGCATTTGGAGATGTCACCTGTCATGGACTGAACTGTAGCTTTGCAAAACACATGTGAAAGTTCTAACCCTCAGTGTGACCCCATGTGAAGATGGGGCCCATATGGAAGAAATTAGGGTACAATGAGGTCATGAGAGTGGGGCCCTAGTCCAATATGACTGCTGCCCTTCTGAGAAGACTAAGAGCCACCAGGAGGCTGAGCACAGAGAAGCCACATGAGAACACAGAGAGAAGGCAGCCAACTGCAATCGAGGAAGAAAGGCCTCACCTGAAACCAAACCCACCAACATCTCAATTTGGGATGTCCAGCCCCTAGAACTGTGAGACAATACCTTTTTGCTGCTTAAGTCACCCAGGCTATGGTATTTTGATATAACAGCCCAAGCAAACTAACATACCAGCTAATCGTTAGTTGATAGAATCCCTCAACTGATGAATTAATGGCTTTAATTGATTGATCAAGTCTACTTTCCTCTTCTCAGTTCACACAGCTCCTAGTGGATCCGCACCAGTGCTTGAGCATCACCTATATGTACACAGCTATAAAAAGTATCTTAAATCTTCCTACTTCTTTTTAGTCCCATTGTCATCATCTTAGTTCAAGCCAACTTCCGCTCCTGCTTAATAGGTGAGTCAGCTATTGCTAAAATAATGCTACAAAATGACTCCCCCACTCAAAAAGAAAGAAAGAAAGAAAGAAAGAAAGAAAGAAAGAAAGAAAGAAAGAAAGAAAAAAAGCATCCCAGTTCGTTGTCACAAGGGACACTTGTTTTTCCTGAAGATAGGCTTGTGGGTCCTCTGGGACAGTTCTTCAGGTTACAGGGCGGGTTCTGGTCTTCTCTGTAGGTCTCCTCAATCCCCTGGACAGCAGTGCCCAGAGCCTCCACTTGCCATGGCAGGTGGCAGACATACAAGCGTGTGGAGGACCGCCTGACCAGCTCTCCTTGAAGGCAGAGTGACTGTCTCTATTTTGACCGAGCCTGACCCTATTTCCTTGTATTGGTATGTACAGAGCTGGCTAGGACTTCTGTTTATCCTTTCAAGTGGCCTTAAGCAATGTATATTGGTCTATCTGAGGTGTTGGTGACAGTCTTTGAAGGTGGCATACATGTTTCCCTGGTAACCTACACCTGCTGCTCCTTAATGTGAGCCAGATCGAGATAGGACAGGATGAGACAGGACAAGATGAACAGCTAATGTTCTGCTCTGCTAGCTGGGAATGAGCCTTGAGACAGAGGCTCTGACTTCCTGGGGCTTGAAAGATGACATCAGAGCTGAAGCACCAGACTACCCAAAACATTAGCTACTATCTGAATAGCCTTATGCAGATTACTCTCTCTGCATATCCTCTGCATAGGGCAGAGGTAAATGGAGGCCCCCACCTAGCTCAGCTCACAGTGCTCACCCACCTCCCACAGTTCTCAGTTATTCCTCCTCAAGCCACTCCTCCACTGAATAAAACCGGGTGAGGCCTTGGGTCACCCTCTTGGTTCCAGAGAATCATCTTTGTGCCTGGACTTAAAGCCCCTTGGCTCCCCAATAATTATAGATATGTTTCAGTGTCTTTATTTTCGCCGTGGGCTGCATGGGAAGTGGTAGATTGGAATTACCTTGGTGAGAGTCGAATAACGTAACCTTGGGATTACAAATACTGACTTCTAGGATCAAAACGAGGACCTAAGAAGGTCTCCTACAGAAGAGTGGGGGTAACCAAATTATGCAAGTGACTCTAAAGCCTCTGTTCACGTCACATCCACTGGCATTCTATAAGCTACAGCAAGTCCCACAGCCAAACTGTAGACTACAGTATTATTCCTCCCAAGGGAGGCAATCTGTGGCCAAGGCCAGAAACGGGTTAAAAACTGGAGGCAAATTGTATAGACCCCCACACCTGAGCTACAGTGGCAGCCTCTGCAATGGGCAGCCACCCTCAAGGCACGGAAAGAACCATCTTTTATGTATTAATTCATTTGCTTTGCAGTCTGAAGCTTGAACACAGGCCCTTGCACATACTAGGCAAGCGCCTACCACAGAGCTGCATGTCAAGAGCCGTCTTTTAAAATAAATTGATAAATTAATCCGGTTGATTTCTGCTTAAAAAGCCCATAAGCAAGATTCTGCATGACCTAGCACCTCGCGCCTCTTACACTCTACCCCTTTCTCTACTCCAGCCCCTCTGGGTCCCTGTTAGTTCCCAGAGTTTAGTTCCCTGAGCTCCCACGGGGAAGCTTCCCTGCTCTCGGCTGTTACGCTTCTGCTTCTTTCCCTAGAAGCCCTTCTCCATCAGTCCTTGTCCTTCCTGGAAGCCTCCTGGCCCTTCAAGCCCCCACGAGGTGTCCTTTCTCCACACAATTCTTCTTTTTCCTCTCCCACCTACGATCTTGGATTCTCCTCTAATACATCTTCCTCCCGTCCTGCCAGGGTCCCTACAAATTCTCAGATCAAAGTCTTAACCCTCAGGACCTCAGATTGTCACCGCATTTACAGACAGCATCTTCAAGAAGTAATAAAGTTATACTGAGATCATGACTGATGCCCGTATAAGAAAATTAGAACAGTACGTGCTCATGCGCATGCGCACGCACGCACACACGGAAGGCTCATGGGAGCAAACAAAGAGAACTCATCAATAAACCAAGGAGAGAGGTCCCCAAAGAGGTCCTTGTGACCCCTTGATCTTGAACTTCCGGCGTCCAGGATCGTGAGAACATCTGTTTCTGTTCTAAGCTCCCTGATCTGTGGTACTCTGCAACCCTAGTTCTAGCAGACTAATACACTGCCAGTCCTTTCCTGCACAGCATGAATGACAGTGGCAATCGCGCGTCTACTGTATGGGCCTCTCTCTCCCAGCAGACTGAACTGCATGCATATGGCACATGGGGACCACATCTGTGTCACCTAGCGTGGTTCCTGGCACGTGGTAGATTCTCGAAAACTCATTGGAATGAGTGAAGGAACAAACAGATGAGCCCCCCTTCCGGTGGCAAAGCAAGGGGAAAAGAGGTGGGGAGTCCAAGGCTGTACACCTCCCCCTTCTGCATCAGCTCTTGCTTGGTTCCTGACAGCCCTTCTGAAGTAGAGCTGCTCAACAGTGAGATTTGCAATTTGATTTACTCCCGAGTGACGTCATAGCATCACCATGGCAACGCCCAGCCATGCCTGCCTTCCATCCGGAAAGGGCATGTGGATACCCAGGATGGAAAGGAGCCGTTTGCAAGGCTTAAGCAGCAGCCTTCACTGCCCTGCGTCTAAGGTCTGCGTGGCTGCTGCTCGCACGATGGGGCTGTGCTGCTGTGTGCATCTAGCAGGCAGCCAGGACAGCCTCCCCAGCCATAGAACTCTTTATCTTTGAGACAGGCCAGTCAAGAAAATAAAAAAAAATGATGTGGGTGGGGACTAAGTATAACACAGGTGCATCAAAACACCTGCACCCTAAACAAGCTATTGTTCCCTGCCTGTCTGTCTGTCCCTGTCCCTCTTCCTGCTTCCTAGCTCCCCTCCTACCTGCTGTATTGCTCTCTTCCTCACGTCTCTCCCCCTCTTCTCTCTCTTTGACAACATATATGAAGAGCACCTTGTGTGTCAGGCACTATCTCTCATGTGGTGTATTAACTGGGGTCCAGAAAGGGTGATTCCCTGGGAAAAAGAAGCTCAGCCCCTCCTGTCTCCTGGAGGAAGCTCTTGGGTCCAGCTTCAAGGCAGAGGTATCGAGCCCAGAGCCGTTGCTAGTACCATGGAGTGAAACCATAAAATGCATTTTTTTGTGTGTGGGACCGGGGTTTAAGCTCGCAATCTTACACTTGCCAGGCAAGCACTTGTGCCATGGAGATATCTCCCTGGCCCTCATAAAATGCATTTCTTGCAGGGACCGACTTTTAAGGGACTGATGGGGGAGTAGTTGGAATACATTAGTGTCCCTCAAGTATTTAGGTCAGATGTAGGTCCAGCCAGATTGCTCTGCAGATTAAAGCACCTGCTTAGGCAGCTGCAAGGAGGGGAGTTTGATACCATTTATACAGTACAGGCTCCTCCCCCAGGGTACACTGAGCTGGCAACTGAGACTGGGCATCGTGGTGCGCACCTGTAATCCCAGAACTTGGGAGGCTGAAAACAGGAGGATCACTACGAGCCTAATCTGTGTAGTGAGACCCTATAGACCCTGTACTAAAATATATATATATATTTTTTAAAAAAAGAGTCAGAAGTATTGAGGCCTGGTCTGAAAATCCAACCATCATCCTCTGTAGGTAAATGGATTCCAGGTTCCATAGCTTCTGACACTATTTCCACATCAGCTGGAAGCTATATCTTGGAGTCTTTCATTGTCTCCCTCTGTTTTGCCTTAATCCCAGGAAATAAAAGGACCAGAAACTTAAAAGTTGTCACAATTTTAAATAGTGTTAACTCTCAGGCAGGGCGCCAAATACTGAAACAATGTGGTATGTGAAAGATAAAAAATAAAATATAGATTTGTGTCACACTGACCTGGCTCCCTCCCTCGCACAGCCTGGCTTTGTGATCCCCTTGACAAACCTCAGCTTTTTCATCTGTAAAACGGGGATTAAACCTGACCACGTTCCAGGATCAGCATGCAGCGTGGGACCATCAGATAGAAGGAAACTGGTCCACAGAAGGCACGGAGTAGAGGCCTGCTGTTCCAGCTTCTGCAAGAAGGCAGGGCTCACCTGTCAGCCCTCCCACTGACAGGAACGTCAACAAGAAGAGTGAGATGTTGAGAGGTGCCTCCTGAGCTGATGATGTTGACAGAGAAGCTGTGACAATATGCCTCTGGAAAAATCTCAGTAAGCTGCCTGGCTCAGGGAAAATCCAAGCATGACAATGTGCCCAGACTCTGCAAGATATGTCCTAATTGTTGATGCTCATGAGGGAAAAGCAACAGCTGAGCTAATTCTTTTTCCCATCAGTTTGTAGCATCTGCCCCAGCTCTTACTGGCAGTGAAAAAAATAAGGACTTTCTGGGCACACCTTCAGGCTCCCAACCTCTGACAAGTTGCCGGGCCCTTCCAGAAGTCAGTTTTTAATAGCTGGTCTCTGCGTAGACACCAAGAGCTATGGAGGCAGAGATCAGCACTTGCCTGTGGGTTCTTTGAAGGCCTTGGTTTGTTTTGTTTTGTTTTGTTTTTCATAGCAGGGCATGGCAAGCAGTGGATACTGATGAATGTTGGATGAATGTATAGACGGATGAGAGGGTGGATGGGTGGATGGGTGGGTGGGTGGATGGATGGATGAGTGGATGGGTGGATGGATGAGTGGATGAGTGGGTAGATGATGGATGGGTGGGCAGATGGATGGA
>PVKN010036318.1:0-11461 GCA_004027915.1 Capromys pilorides | reverse complement strand
GCTGCACAGGGCCCTTCCTCTGGCAAGCAGTGACTGTAAGAGGGGGTGGGGACAGTCTCAAAGGACAGGGAGGTGGCCCATGCTGGCTGGGGGAGCTCCAGCCTCACAACACAGCTTCCACCCAGATGCACAGCTGTCCCCAGAGATCCTGGACCTCACACCAGTAGAGCAGCCAACTGCTCCAGAACAGTGCAGAGCCAGACACAAAGCCTGAAACCAGTCCCTCTTCTTCACCCTGAACCATTTGAAATGGCAGGAGCACCCGTGTTGTTGGAACCCCTGCACTGAGGAGCCAAGCCATTAATCCAACTGTAGTCTGGTCATATTTTCCGGCTTCTACATACTTATCAGGAATCAATGAATTAAAAGTAGTTACATTCCCTCAGATGAGAATTCTGAGTGTGCTATTGAAGGGAGCAAGCGTGTGGAGGGTAAAGGGCAGCTCTGCCAGAGGCCTTCCTTAGAGCAAGTGTCCAGCTGAAAAGAGAAACAGATGAGCAGCTGTGCGATTCAAGGACACACGGGACAGAGAGGCAAAGACATCTGCACATCTACTTAGAACCAAAATGCAAAGTCCGGGACTTCCTCATAAACAGTGGCAAACCACTATAACTAAACAGTGGTCTATAATCAAAATTAGACACACTATAAAAGACCCCATTACCCTTTGTCTATCATTTCTTATGCTTTGGGTGCTGGTGACAAAAAGGCTGGAAGCCACCACGCTTATTTTCTTTTAAACCTGAGCAGACTGTCATGGTGGTGCACACCTGTAATCCCAGCACTCGGGAGGCTGAGGCAGCAGCATCTGTGTGAGTTCGAGACCAGCCTGGGATACAAAAGTGAGTTCAAGGTCAGTCTGAACTGCATAGTGAGACTCTGTCTCAAAAAGACAAACAAACAAACAAACAAACAAACCTGAGCAGAATTAATTCTAAAGGTCACAAAGTAACATGAAAAAATGTTTATGAAATCTGCGGCCGAGACAGCACGCCCGGATGTCGGGGCCAGGGATTGAACTCAGGTCCTTGTACTTGCCAGGTCGGTGCTTATTCCTCTGAGCTATCTCTCCACGCCCCATGAAGTCTTTTTATATGAAGAATAAAACAAGAACTCTGATCACAACATGATTATAGTTATAGAAACCATGTGGAAGGGCTAGCCAAATAGCTCAGCAGATTAAAGCATCTGCAAGCAGGCATAGTGCCTGGGGGTTTGGTCCCCAGGCTTGTCTGAGACAGCAATTGAGACTGGCATGATGGTGCATGCCTGTAATCCCAGGTATTTTTTCTTAAATTATTATTATTATTTTTTATTATGGCAGGCTCAGCTTGTCCTGGGGGTGGGGCTGGTACAGCATGTGGTGTGAGGGATCAAACCACCATCCCTGAGGTTTCCTAAGCTTTCCTAAGCAGGTGCTTTAGACCGCTGAGCCATCTCCCTAGCCCTATAATCCCCCTTCTTGGGAGGCTGTAAACAAGCAGATCAGTATGAGTCCGATCTAGTAATGAGACCCTGAATACACTATAGACCCTTCCCTAAAATACCAAAAAAGAAAAAGAAAATCATACGGATTATTTGTTCGTATTATTGGTCTGTTTCATAGTTACTAACATTGTTCTAATTTGGTTTGTTGTTCGTATTGTTAGGGTTCTAAATGTTATGTCTTAAGAACACGTCTGTCGGCCCCACATCAGCTCCACTTCAATCATGGGGCAGTATATGAAGGATGTACGCCAGGGCCCAGTCCTCACAGAGCTATTCAGGGCTCAAGGTCGCAGAGTGCTCTGTCCCTAATGAGGTCTTACAGAGAACGCGTCCTTGGGCAAGCGGGAAGTGGCCATGGCAACAGACCCCACTACTTCCTGCCTCAAAGGATCTGCTCCTGCTGAACTGGCTGAGGCAGGGGAGTAAAGTCTTTGTGGCCCTCCAAGAGGCACGGAGAGTTCTTCTGCTGCCCTAAACTGCATCAAGACTAGAAGAGAGTGTGTAGGACACCCCCAGCGCAGCAAGAGTTCCATGAGAGCGCCACGCGGTGAATTCGTCTCCTTGAGTGTTAAGAGAAATGGATTTGGGCTGTCTCTAGGCTAAGGCAAGGAAGACAGCTGTTTGCACAGTGCCTTGGTGGGGCCCCGCGGTGCTCTGAGCCATATGGTTTATTTTATTATAAATAGATACATGCGCATATACATATCCACCCACACACCACAGGCGTGGCCCGTACAGCTCAGGCCTGTTCCCTGCTAGCAGCTGCCTTGGATATGAGTGTTGACTTTATATCCTCTGTTGGAATTCAGGACATATGCCTCAATATGCCACCTCATTGTCTGAGAAAACAGCAAAAACAAGTGCAGGAAGGTTGTTCTCGCCAAACTCTCACACTTTTCCTCTGGAGAAAGCCATAAAATTTGACATGGAGACAGGCATGATGGCATACAGCTGCCACCCAGCCCGCTAGGAGGCTGAGGTAGGAGGGCTACAAGTTCTAGCCTATCCTGAATAACAGAGGGACTTAGCCGGATCTTTTTTTTTTTTTTTTTTTTCTCAGAACTAGGGATTGAACTCAGGACCTTATACTTGCCAGCAGGCACTAGTGCCCCTGAGCTATCTCCCCGGCCCCTCAGATCTTTTCTCTTTATTTATTTATTTTTTTTTTGGAAACCAGGGATCAAACTCAGGACCTTGCACTTGCCAGGCAGGCACTTGTGCCCTGAGCTATCTCGTCAGCCCTCAGATCTTTTCTCAAAAAAAAAAAAAGTGAGGATTGGGAGGGGAAACTAGAGATACAGCTCAGTGCAAAGGTCCTACTTTCAATCCTAGTACTGCTAAATAAATAAATAAATAAATAAATGAATAAGTATCTCTAGGCACGTGGAGATGCAGAGAAAACTGTAAACAGACCTTACTGCTGAGTCACCTCACTCTGGTGAGTGGCCCTGAGTACCTAAAACTAGAAGAGAGTGAAGAATCGCAATGTCAGGTATTTTTGACTCTCTTCCACCCTCCTGTCCTCGGCTTCCTCCTAGGAGCACCTGGGCCCCATTCCAAAGTTAGTCCTAGAAACCGGAATCTGCTCCTCACGTCATACCAATTAGAATTCCACCTCCCCAGGTTAGCCATAGAGTCCAGAAAAGTCACTCTTTGCCTTTCCATCTGAACATAGAGGCCTTGCTGAATCTCTTCCTTCTATTGCTATCAGATCACATCTTTGTCCAGTCATGTTTCTACAGCTCAACACTCTTCACACAATCTGTAAGGTTCCTTCCCGTGGTGTGAAAGACAGGTAGGAGAAAGCATTCTTTATTTCTCAGCATGGGAAGGCTGTGGAAGAGACTGTAAGCCTCTCTGTCCTGAGTGTGCTGGCTGTGTGTGGGGTGTTTACCAGGTGGGACTAGCAGTAGAGTTTACATGAATGACATGATATAGCAAGGCTGACTGGTGAAGGCGTGGCATATCGGAAAAACAAAGAGGAGATCTTATTCTGGAAAGAAAGAGGAAGTCGGCCAAGTGCCCTTGTTCTCTGGGGCCCCCCCACCCTGATGTATTGCTGCCATGATGATTTCTTTCATGGGCAGAAATCCATCAGAATCTACACATAAAAATACAATATTCTTACAATAACTATTGTTAAATTTTTATTCTTGTTTTGAAATTCTGTACCATTTATACTGTCACTTGTTACTGTTTCTGTCTTGATTTCTGCTATTTGTTTTTACTCCTTAAAATAAAATTAAAAAACTGAAAACAGTTTTCTTTTGGTCTACAGGTTGATGACAAAAATTCTAAGATGCCCTGAATTCAGTTATTAGCCAGGAAACAGAGGAGAGGGGAGATATGAGAAGCTATTCAGCTAACTTTTAAGGGCCAAACTAACAGTAACAACAAAATTGCACCATTTTTGTGATGATTACATTTGTCAGCTTGGCATGCTTGAGAATCACAGCTTCATGGCATGAAACACGCTATGGGAGTCCACCTGGGGCATGAGAGCAGGAGTGACCATGGCCACTGTGCCTCCTCTGTGGCCCCTTCTGTGGCCCTGTGCCTCGCTGTGGTTCACAGCCACCATAAGTTATCTTTGGTCCTCCACACCCTTCCATCAGGATGCTGCTGCCTTGGAGCCGGCCCACACTGGACAGAATCCCCTGAGAACCCCAAAACAAATTCAACTTCTTTAAATTGCGATGTCAGGCGATATGGCCCAGGGACAGCAAAGATGGCTGATTCTCTAATCCTACACACATGTTCAAGTCCTTCAGAGCCCAGGAGAAAGTCCATCTTGGTGCCATGGCATTCTGCTCACACCCACAGCCAATCAGGCAGCAACAAGAGGTGTTGTATTTCTCTTAGCCGGGTAGCTTCCTGCTCCAAATTTTGCCCATTTTACAGGCAGTGTAGGTGATAGTGCTTTCCTTCCCTGGAGCTTATGACAATAATCCTCCTAGCTCTGCTCTGGCTCCTATCTTCCAACTACTAGCCAGCTCTGCTGCTGTTAGTGCAAGACTTTACCCAAAACTCCCATCTTTCCTCTTTCTGGCTAGAGTCTGTAATGGTTCAATAAATCATATTCTTTTAAAGATTACTTGGTCTCAAACATTTGAGTTTAATAGAGTCTTCATTTCTGAAGCACCCTAGATGAGATAGAACTTTGATTTCAGAATTTGTTGTGCTTGGGCCTGGGTGCAGGTCGTGGGGAAGCACTTGCTTGGCCTGAGATTCCATTCCCAGAACTAGGAAAACACCCAAACCAAAAGTAAATAAGATTGCATTAGGCTTTTCCTCAGGATTTTGTCTTTTGTTGTGGAGTGTCAAGCATGACCTTCAGGATGTTTGAAGAAAGCCTTCACACCTTTTCTACCCCCACAGCATTCTTTCACAGAGTGGTAGAGCTCTGCTTCTAAGGATTCATTGACAGAGCAAGTCTTAAGTTACTGATTGAAAAGAAGAGCGATTAGCATCTGTGTGGGTTGTAAGAGATTGGGTTTTCAGGAGACTCTTTCCTAACCTCACACTTCCCCCTGGGACAGCTCTTCTCCTCTGTCTTTGAACTCTCTGACAGCCCACCTCTTCGCCCTCTGCTCCTGAGCTACCTCAACTTCATCAGCAAATGGAAATGCAAACGTAGAGCTAGAGAAGCCTTAGTAATTACATGGATACCTGACTCACCTTTGAGAAAAGTGAAGCTCAGAAAAATCAAATAGCCTGCTGGCAATAAGTAACAATCAAGCTGGCAAATCTGCTCTGGCTACAAATCTGGTGATCTATCATTACATCTAGTCGTGATCATGGACCAAAAATGACAAAATGCCAGAGAAACAAAGAACAAACACTTTCTTGCTTTTTTTTTTTTTTCAGCTGTGGGGCTTGAACCCAAGGCATTGGCCTAGAGTGATGTACCCAAATCCTAGGCCTTTTCATTTTATTTTATTTTAAACCACAGAAGGGAAGCTGAGCGGGTTGTCCCCGGGAAGGTGTCTCTTCCAGGGACATTTATAGAGTAAAACCACACGGTGAGGTGGGTCTAAGGTGGAGAGCATCGAAACTCGCTTAAGTGGACATAAGGTGGAACAGAACTATGGTCAACTAATGAGATTGCCAGCACCACTGCTCAGGTAAAATTGATTAAATCCAAAACTGAAAGGGTAAGTGAGTCACATAGCAAGTGGGCATGAATATAGAACAGGTGTTTATCTGGTAGCCAGCTGGTAGCAGTTGGATTAGTGACTCTTCCTGGCTTCCTCAAGGTGACGATCAGTCCGGGATGCTAATCTTCAGGGAGGTGAACATTTGTCCGATCTTTGGTCTTTAGGTCTGGCCCACAGCAGGGGCATCTATCTCTCTCTCTCAGTTGCAAGGTATCTTGTCTTCCTTACTGTCTCCTTGAGGGCCTGGCCCTATCTGACTGCCTATGATATTTTTGTCTATTTCAGCTGCCTACAACTCTAGGAACACAGGCACATACCACATAACTGATTAACTCTTTTTTAAAACAGTCACAAAGGGGCTGGGGAGATAGCTCCATGGCACAAGTGCCTGCCTAGCAAGTGCAAGGTCGTGAGTTTAAATCCCGGTGCTGCATAAAAAAAAAACCAATCACAAAATAAATAGTATGTAACAGCTTGTAACTCAGGCCCTTGCGCTTGCTAGGGAAGCGCTTATTCTACTGAGCTATCTCCCCAGCCCACAGCTTGTAACTATTGTCTTTTAAAAGGTGCATGTGAAAAAAAAGAGGCAGAAGAATCAGATCTTTCTCCCTCTACTTGCAAGAACATTAACCAACTCCATCAAATGTGTTCTGGGCACCTCACATCTCACTTGATTTAATTTCCATATCAATCTCAAACATTTTTATTTTATATTAAGAAAAAATAAAAATGGAAAAAGATCTATGATCTTACTATGCAAATATAATCTACTGACATTTAAAAAATAAAAGTAACACATGGACTGGGCTAGAAAATCTAAACAACAGAGAGAAGTATAAATGAAGAATGTAAACCCGTTCCTTTCCATCCCAAACTTTCCATTCCTTTCCCGCTCTTGCTAACTCTAACTTGTTTCTCTTGCTCCCCCCATCCTGCTGTTGCTGCTGGGTGCGCGCCATGATGCCACTCCCCTTATTTTATTTTATGTACACAAAAGAAACTCCGGGATGTGCATTGTTCTGTGGCCTGTTGTTACCCGTCTTCCAGTTCTAGGCAGTTTTCCACTGCAGCACACGCACCTCTACCAATTGTCACACTTCACATAATACTCCAAGCTGCAGATGTAATGTCATTTACTTAACCACTCCCTCATCTACGGTACTTACATTCTTTACAGATATTTCTATTAGGTTTGCACAATCCAGCTCTCATTTTGCAAGTATAGAAACTAGGGTTCAGAAATGACAAGCAAGGGGCTTGGGGAGATACCTCTGTGGCACAAGTGTCTGCCTGGCAAGTGCAAAGTCATGAGTTTGAACCCCGTCCCGCAAAAAAAAAAGAAATGACAAGCAAATTGCTTGACAGTGCTCTGCTGAAAAGGCAGGCAAGGAGCACCTACATCCACATCTGCAGGATGCCTAAACACTTGCTTTTCTCTTTGTTTGTTTGTTGTTTGGTCTTTTTGAGACAGGGTCTCACTATGCAGTTCAGGCTAGCCTTGAGTCACTTTTGTAGCCCAGGCTGGTTTTAAACTTACACCGATCCTCCAGCTTCAGCCTCCCAAGTGCTAGGATTACAGGCATGTGCCACCAGGCCTGACTCCTTTGTTTAATATTTACCCAGCCCACTCACAGCACTGGACTCACAGATCAGACGTTTAAAGCCTTTTGGAGGCTCTGTTGAGAGCTGAACAAGGAATTCTTTTTCCTTTCCCCTTTCTTCTGAGCCCATATACCTAATTTTATGCTGTTAGAGCAAGTGTTTACAAACACATTATTTGAGCGAGAGTAACCTTATTTCTTCATACTAAATTAAAATTGGCCATCTCCAATAATATACAAAAGTAACTCTGTGGGGGCCAAAGAGAAATGTTACTTCCACACCTCCACTGGGTGAAGAAAGACAGGAGGCATTTCGTCTCACAATTTAACTCAAGGTGAGACCAGGAAGCTCTTTTCAGTGCCTCAGAGCCTGTGGTTCTCAGGGCTGCTAATTATGCAGGGAAGGGGCTAAGAGGCCACCTAGTAACACAAAATGTAGAGACCTCAACTGTTTTTGTGATCTGGGGCCCCAAGCCCACTAATTACATGGAAATAAAAAGATTTGTTCTCTTCTGGCAAAAGGGGGTTGGGGAACAGACCACAATAAGGCCACACAAGTTAACCCAGCCCCCAATACAGAATAATTTCACACTTTCCCTCAGGGGGTTAATGACTCTGCATGTGTGACTTTCGCGGAGAATAGCTCCTCTCTTCCGGCAGCCTTTAACTCCAGTCAGGAAGCCTTCCGTTGCTATGCAAAGCTATTGAGTTGTCTGAATAACTGTAGGCAAGGTAAAAGGTCCCGCCTTCCAGCCTTTTTGTAAACTGCCGTGCGGCTGCTTGGCCTTGCCCCTGGAATAGATCGCCTACTTGTAAACAGCTACCCCTTCAGCTGTTCGGCTAACCATTCACTGCAAGGCCGCCCAGTCGCCAGCTGTACCGGGAGTTGCCCAAATAAGTCACTGGTCTTTTTGTTCTTCCGAGCCCGGTTGAGCCTCCAGCCCTTCCATGCAGGGGGCATATCAACTTCAGGGATCCTAATGATAGAATAGTATCTTAATATATGTCAGCCAAAATTAAATAAATTCAGACATTATGTGAAGAGAACATGCTGTGACATCTGAAGGTCTGCTCAGTACTATAGAAATACATCTTTTAAGAGAAGTAGTAGTTTCTTTGAGATTGATACAGGAAAAAGAAATGCCCAACCTGTTAGATGTCAGATAAGAGTTCATGTTTTCTAAAATCAAAGAACGAATTCTAGGAACAATGGAGAATTATGAGTGATATGTTTTTTTGGCAGTGCAGTAAAGAGATAGAAAGATAAAATGAGCCTTTATTAACTAGAAAGACTGCAGAGGATCAAGGGCACATGGGACAGATAGATCCTCTGACCTGAGACAAAGAAAACTGAGGCTTTAATGGACTTTTCTTAGGGGTGGAGTTTGAGGGGGATGTGTAGAAATACCTGAGGAGCTGATTGGGGTCTTTTGTGGAACAGCAAGAAAGGTGAAAGGAAATTGTACCCTGGGCTGGGTTGGAGAAGAAGTGGGGAGGTGGTTTCTGGGAAGATAAGCTGGCAACGAGAGAGACAGAAGGAGTTTCAAGCAGGTTACTAAAGACCCTGCTTTTCAAGGGAATTTTTATAGAAAAGCCAGGAGATGAAGTGAGTTCAAGGTGGGAAAAACCATAATGAACTAATAAGATTACAGGTATAATCACTTAGGTAACATTGATTCAATGGGAAACCATGGTGGGGGTGAGATGGGACAAAACCATAGGGAAGCAATAAGATTTCTAGTGGTGATTGCTTAGGTAATATTGATTGAATGGGCATAAATGAGAAAGGAAGAAATACAGCAAAGTACATGGACTGGAACAGGGACTTTTCTTGGAGGGGGTGGGTCAGTGCCTCTTCCTGGCCCCTCAACCAATGAGATCAATATCTACTCAGGCTATCAATCACTGCTGTTCATTTCTAGGGGACGTATAAGGGCGAAGTCATTCTGTCTCTGTCTTGATGCCTGGGCCTCAATAAATGTGCCTACCCCACAGTTGTAATGCATTATCACCTTGTGCATGGACTCTTGAGGGTCTGGCCCTGTCTATCTATACTATTTTTGCATGACTTAGTTGTCTGTAATACTGTCACCCCAAAAGAGTGGCTTGTCAAGTCAATTTAGGTAGTCCCTCCTTTCTCCAGTCACAAAGAGTAATTTACACTTTTATGAAACTTTTACATTATGTCGTTCCAGTAGGTACGGAAAGCATTGCTCCTAACATTTACTCTATTCTACATTGTGAAAGCACAGAACTCGCTCCAGTAGGTGAGCAGAGACCATCGTCCATCAGCTTTCTTCAACTGTTTGCTCACCTACTGCCCGAACCTCCAGGAATATTACTTGTGCCCTAATCTTCCCAGAAAGTACTTAGCTCAGCTTCTTGTTCGTAGATTAGCTCCCCATATGCAAGTGCAAGTGAGAAGAGATTTTGTTTCAAACAGAGCTTCATCTCTAAAGAGCTACAAATCCTTGTTTTATACAATCTGAGCCCCAGCAGAGGTCTGAGTAACACTCACAAGCTGTTGTTGTGGGGAGCATCTACATTCACCAAGAACCCAGAAGTGTAGACAGCAGACAACTGAACAATGTCAGAGAGGATGTGGAGTCAAAGAAAGGA
The DNA here is from genome assembly GCA_004027915.1 of Capromys pilorides. Classification (NCBI taxonomy): domain Eukaryota; kingdom Metazoa; phylum Chordata; class Mammalia; order Rodentia; family Capromyidae; genus Capromys; species Capromys pilorides. The sequence goes on along the minus strand of PVKN010036318.1, from coordinate 1,596 downwards.
ACTGCAGACCAAGGACAAATAACACAGTACTTGAGTAGGGAACTCAAGAGTGTTAAAGACATATGGGCCTTGCTATCAAATGTTTATGACTTACTCACTGGGACTTTTGTGTGTTTATATGTGCAATTTACTCATTGTCTTTCCATTTATAGTTGGTTAATGTATAGGGGATTAGCGCCTGTATATTTATGTGGTTGGCAAATGTCCCTGTGATGTGTCTGTTTTCATTCTTCACCCTAAAATACTTCTAAAGATCTTCCCACTTTTAGTTCTACAGTGGCTAAAAGAAAGCATTTTTTAAGCAATTGTCTGTCTCTGGTGTATGCTGGTGTTAACCCACTCCATATTTTAGAGTTAGACTTGGAAAATACCACCTATAAAGTGATGGGGGAGGAAAATACCCAGATGCAAAGCCAGTTACCTCCTTTCACGAGACAGCACAGTAGGCCCTCCAAACGGCCCCAGGTGCCTTCAGTAACCTAAGCTGCAGATAAGAAAATCAACCAAGATTATTAGACACAAAACTTTTACCTTGAAGGTAAAAAAGGAAGATTTCTCCAGCTTAGAAATCTAACTAATAGATCCCATCTACCAAGGAAGCTCCCTGGAGGGGTTTCGGAAACAGCAGTTAGCCCCTGTGAAGGGCTGAGTGTAGACTCCTGGAGGAGAAATGGGACATTAGCATAGGCAAGTAGATGCTCTAACTTTAGATGTGTTTATCCTGTACCGAAACGTACAGTGAAGCAAAACTGGGGCACCCTGATAACTTCATCAGCTAATCCTAAGAGTCTAGGTATCCATACTTGTCCTGCTACTACTTATTTAGACTTCAATTTGGGGAATGATTTTTATATTTGTCTCTAATAATAGATCTGCAGTATGCATTTTAGTGAAAATTTCAGAATTTCATAGTCATTGGTTCACAACTTCACCCAATTTGTGTTTCTCTTTTGTTTTTACAATTGCAAACTACTACGTTCTCAAGATGGGAGGTTGTTTATTCAAAGTCCTAGAAATTACTTCCCAGGTAGACTTCACATCCCTCCCCCATGTGAATGCCGTCTCACTGGACTCTGTGAATGAATGCTGCACATTCACTTAGGACCTCACTGGGGAGTAATGAATCTTGCCTACACCAAACAGCGAAGGTATTCGCTTTGTCTGGCCTTCAGCTTTTTACTGCCTCATCTCTGTTCAGGAAACTACTATGCTGCACATGCATTCCTGGACAACAGGACTTGCATTGTTCCCCGCTTCCAGGACCAGCCTTGGGTGTTGCTGTCGAATCTGCACTCTGTGCCTGCAGCCCTCCCTCTGACAATCACTTCCACATGCTGCTTCAGAGCGAGGAGTTAAAATACCTCAAGCTTGGCCACACACATGGATGAGGGCCCTCTCACGCTAGAGTGGCACTAAGAATGTTTTATGGTATTTACTTAAAAGCTAGATTTTCACAAAGGCCTTCAGTCTAGGCAAATCGTTACTTTTGTTCAAATAATGCTATCTTGTATCAGAAGAAGTTTATTGCTTGTTCCAGAGAATTCAGCAAGAGAGCACAGCCCTAGTGAGATAAACCTTCAGGTCCCGAGTTGTGCT
>PVKN010036317.1:0-11465 GCA_004027915.1 Capromys pilorides | reverse complement strand
CACCTTTCATCATGCTTTCATCACCCTGCTCAAGCCATGCCTCCCTCTAAATCTCTTGCCCACACAGGAGGACACCTATGGGGGTCTCAGTCCTCAGTCTAGAACTCAGTGGTACAGGGAAAGCTCTCTGCAAGTCCCATCTGCCTGCAAGCCCTGCAATTCAAGAAGCTCTGAAAAGTACGAGATTTTGTAGTTCGTCCTGACAGAAGAGCCTGTCCAGCGAGCGGCTGTCCAGCTGACTGTAGCGCTTCCTCATAACTTGTGGTAGGAAAAGGCACCAACTTTGCTGCAGGAACATCAAAAACAGCGTCACACAGAGCATCATCTTCCTAAGTTCTGACGACTCTTGAAGTCTGGGATATGTACCCAGTGTTAAAGGTCTTCAGATAAGGTCCTGTGGCCCTGTCACCCAACTTTGGTTTGACTTAAACTTTTATTGTTAGGGAGCTTAACATGTCATAACTATGAAAGAGAATTTTAGCCATGAAATGTTTTTTCTGCTGTCTTTTTAGAACATATGCTTTGTTAGTGCTTGCTATCTTTACAAAACAGTGGTTTTGATGTACATAATAAACTGTGATCATATCCACCCCCTGCACCCTCATTTACACTCCCTTCTCCTCCTCCTTGCTCTCTTGCTCTTGTCTAGTAGCAATCTCTTCTCTTTTTCCATGTCACCTCTGTAGCCAGCATGCGTTAGGGAGAACATGCAGCTCTTGGCTTTCTATATCTGGCTTATTTTGCTCAACATGATGGTCTCCAGCTGCAGTAATTTTCTTGCAAATGATATAATTTCCTTTGAGATGGGTGCATAATACTCCACATGTATGAAATATATATCCTAAGTAGGTGATCATTTTTCTTTATCTGTTCATCTGTGGAAGGACACCTAGGCTGGTTCCATATCTTAGCCATTGTGAATTATTCCACAATAAACATGGATATGTAGTTTTTCATGTGGTATCCTGGCTTTAATTCCAGTAGATATATACCAAGGAGTGGGATGTCTGGGTCAGATGGTAGCTGTGATTTTATTTCTTTTTCAGGAACCTCTACAGTGCTCTCCATAGGGTCTGTTCTCATGCCCATCCCTACCAGCAATGTGAAAGGATTCCTTTTGCCTGAATACTTGTCCAAGTCTGTTTAATTATTCATGATAACCACTCTGAGTGGGGTGAGATGGAATTTCAGTGTAAGTCTGACTTGCATTTCCCTAGTGGCTACAGATGTTGAACATTTTTCTTATACTGACCCCTGCTGCTGCTTCTGAGCAGTCAGTTCATTTGCCCATCTGTTGATCGGGCTATTTGATTTTGTGGTGTTACGTTCTGTGAGCTTTCCATATGTTCTAGATAACAAGGCTCATTTGGAAGAGTAGCTGACAAGGGTTTCCTTCCATTCTGCAGGCTGTCTCTGAACTCTGTTAGTTGTCTTCTTTGCTGTGCAGAAAGTTTTCAGTTGGCTCTGTCAGTTGTTCCATTTGTGGATTCTTGCTGTCACTTCCCTGGAAGACTTTGCCCGCCTGGGACTTCAAGTGTTTCATCTGTGTATTCTTCTAGAAGTTTTAAAGTTTCAAGTTTTACATATAGGTCTTTGATTCATTTTGAGTTTATTTTTGTGCAAGATGTGAAACGATGGATTTCGGATCAGTCTCCTATCTGTGGATATCCAATTTGCCCATCACTATTTTGAAGGAGCCTGTTTTTTCTTCAACCTGTATTTTGTACTCTTTTGTCAAGAATCCCATGGCTTTATTTACATGGCATGTTTCTGAGGAACAAAATATTTCATGAACTCATTTCTAAGGTAAGAAGTATGGTGTATGTGAGTATGTTAGAGAGGGAAGTGGAGGAGAGAAGGAAGAAAAAGGAAGGAGGATGGAGGTGAAAGACAGGGCTTTGAAGAGCTGTGAAGGCAGCAATTTCTAATTTTTTTTAGCATACACTCGAGTTTCTTATGGGCATCACACATTGGGTGGAATTCATTACCAAAAGTGATTTCCAAATGACATGGATGTCTGCACACACATATACACATGTGTGCACATGCCCACACATGCATGTCCATATCTGTCTCCAAGGACAAGTGTCTAGAAGCCCAGCAGGAGCCACATCTTCATGCACAGCCAGGACAGCCTTTGGGAGCCCCCTGTTGAGCTCCAAAATGCTCCAAAATGCTGTGTTGTGTGCAAGGATCTTATGGTCTGCTACTAATGTTGGCAGAGATCTTTTATTTTATTTTTTTAATTTTAAAAGTGTATTCCTGAAAGATCTCACTATGCAGCTTGGACTCGCAGTGATCCTCCTGTTTTCAGCTTCCCCAGTGCTCGGACTGTAGGCATGGGCCACCAAGCCCAGATTGACTTACCTCACCAGCTCAGTGGGCCCCAGTGGTGGGGCCGGTGTGGCATGCAGGAGCAGGGATCGAACCCTGGTTCCTGCGCTTGCCAAAGCATGTACTTAGTCTGCTGAGCTATCTCTCTGGCCCTTGCAGAGGTCTTTTAGATTGTAGATACTTCTGAACGTGCAGCTTGAGAAAGAGTATTGCTTGAACTAAGCTTAGTTAGGTCCAGAGCTCCTCCACTCAAGCACAGCCGGCGTTGAGTCCTGATTCGCTCTCCTTTTACAGTCTCAATAAGAACTTAAATCCCATTTTTAAAAATCTGAATAGAACTCTCCATGAGTTATTTGTGGGTGCTGCCTGCTGGAAATTGCTTGGTGAAGGCTTTGTGGCACATATCAAGGCTCTGCATTTTCAGGTCTCAAATCATGGTTGCTACTTTCTGGGACCTCGCGGTCCCTGTGCTGTGTCAGATGGCTCTGGCCTCTTTTGATTAAGTAACAGTAAGAAAAAGGACAGTACAAGGTGAAAGTTGAAACTTCGAGATGGGTGGAAGAGGAATGTAAGGGTTTAATGAGCTATAGTAATTTTTAATAATGAGCAAAGGTTATAATGTTGTAAATCCCCTTTTGCACATTTATAGAATGTCATAGAATATGACAAAAATAATAAATATGTCATATAGAATATGACAAAATATAGACTGTGACAAAATCCTGATGGTTTAAAAACTTGTCTTTAAGTAAAATTAATAGTATTTTGAATAGCCCTGCAAATTTACTGTCTTTAATTTTGAGTCAGGCACTTAGGAGTTAAAGGGTATCTAACTTGTTTTTTTACTGGATATCTATGTCAAATAGGTAGAAAAATCTGGTTATCATTGGCATAGCTCGTACTGATTTCATCTGTCTGCAGAAAAGTCCCAGGAACCTACAGCTCTTGATTTTTGCAGCCGTACGGCAAGTCTGTATAATATAGAGTACGGATTTCTTTTCTGTATCCTGCTTATTGTTGAAAAGCCAGAGCTATTTTTAACATTTACCCAGTTTTGATAGATGATTCTTCATCCTCCAAGGGCTGGTGCTAAATCTGTGGAGGCTTTCATAATTATATCCTTTCCGTGGTTTGTTGAATTTGATCACAGTGGCTGATTTCATGCATTGATAATGAAGCCTTAGGTTGCCTGCTTCTCGGCATAAATCCACCTCAGACTTGCGCGATGACAGTGCCTCTGGTTTTACCACGCGTGCAGATAGAGAATTGAATTGTCTCTGCTTTCTTTACAAATGACACACGGAGTGTTTGTCCTTCCCTACAATGTTGCCAGCGTGTAAAGGATTTTCAATGAGCAGTGTAAGAAGCCAGCAACCGGCAAGGTTTGGAGCGACACTGATATAACGTGGAGCTGTCACCCGGGGAGTCAGGACTGGAGCCCAGTCCCCGTAGCACGGTGCCTTCCCCTGCTCTAATCCTGGAAGTTTTGTATATCCAACTTGGTTGTTTGTGAAGCTGGTGAGAGCCCTGCCAGGATGTGGAGTGGACTTCCTAGCAGAGGTGAGCATTTTTATTCTGAAACTTGGATGCTGGGGTCTGGGCTGTCTGTGACAGAGTCATTGCTACATTGTGCTGAATCCTGTGGAGTCATCAATTGTGTTTATCACCTCCCGCGGGCACATCTGAATGGGGAAGCTGGAGAGCAAATATATGGGGCTTTAATTGTAAGGGGGAGAAAGTCCTTCCACGGGTGTGCTAAGCATCCTTTTCTTCCTATCCTAGCTGTGTCGAGGACATCTTACCAGTAGGTGACTTCCTTTGCATTTTAAATATTCAGAACAAGTCAGTGATATTATGTGATTTGCTATCATTACTGAAAGTAGGCAATTAGCAGTGTTATTATGCGCGTCGGGAATATAAAAAGGCCATAAACTAAATATACTTTGTAGAATCTTTGACATGAGAAATATATAGGAGGAAACAAGTCATGTTTATGAGATAACTGTGAAAGTAAGAGAAATGGATTGCACACTGGGGTTGACACCTTGTTAGGCTTGATGTTATTAATAATTAAAAGTTATGACCCGTCATGCGGTAGACAACCTACAGTAATTGGTTTCCTATGAAGGCATGTGCAATGAGAAGCAGAAATTGACAGCATTTCTTTACAAAGCATGTTTTAATTAAATGGGATGATATTTTAAATGTATCAGATTTTATCATCTAAACATAACTTCCTCTGGTGCTCACTAAGTGAAGTTATTAGATCATCATGTTGAAAAGGTCTGATGTAGCTTTGTACATAGAAGGTGTTTGCTTCAACTAGTCAAGGGCTGGCTCCAAGTTAGCCGCCTATAGATGTAGTCCTGCTCCTGGGCTCTGCTGAGCTCTAGTTCTGTAGAATGAGAAGCTGGTGCTGCATAGGAGAGGAATGCGATGATTGTGATATATTTAAATAACATTATGCTTCATAAGTGTTCTATTCCTGAGGTGTGGTGAGAAGTCAATTTCTATTTGCTAACATGGCACGTAGGGTGTGTGTATATATGTGTCTGTGTCTTTACTGCTAAATTTATTTGAAACAGCTTGTTTTGTAGCTTTCAGCTTCAAAGTTATAGATAAATGTGCATTTGTTTGACAGAAGACTCGAGAACCCCGTTTACTGCCAGTACACGTAAAGCTTCACTAAGCCGACACATCAGGAGCAAACCATTCGTGTTTGCCAATCTGTCTCAGCAAGTCCCAGGGCCACTATCTTGCTGGAAGCCACTGTGTGCTTTTGAAAGCATGAAATTAGTTTTATACTGAGCACATGGTTTCTCATTTGGCAGCTCTTTTTATGGTAATGGTCAATAGATGGTTCACTGCCAGGATTTTGGTGTTCTGTCAGAGCTGATTGCTTCTGCTAAGGTGTCTCTATGAGATTAGAAAAGAAAAGGTGGGGGACAGAAGTGGGGCAGGAACCTAATTAGACCCTCAGGAAGAGACTTTTGCCTTTAGCCCAGTCTATCCTGTGGGTAGTGCCTCCAAAGTTCTTTAGGATGGGTAATGTAGGACCGATAGATTTAAGGTTGCTCACGTCTGCAGCTAGGGATCCTGTCTCACATGTGACATCCAAATGACTGTGTTCTGAAATATGAAGTTTGCCATCCCCTTATAATGCGTTTGTAGCAAACCACGACACTTGTGCTGCCCGTGTTGTGCCTTCCTCGTCAGGCTGACCTGCCTGTCTGGCCACGCACCCCAGACCACTGTCTCAGGGCATGGGGAGCTTTTGTGCGGTTGACTCTGATCTCAACCACCTGAACCGTGTGGCACATGCATGTGCTGTGAATGGGGTGGGGTGGATGCAAGTTGGAACAGCCTGAAGGGACATTAAAAACTTGCAGAAGATATTCTTTCATGAATAGCTTCCTGTTGAATTTTGAAGTTTTGGTTTCTTTCCATGGAATGATAACAGAGGAAGCGTGCTTACAAAGGGGATCAGAATGCCTTCCTCAGCTTTGTCTTTCGGTCAGACAGTAGCCCTGGTTGGCAGTTATGTTGGCCATAATGCATTGTGAGGTGGAGGTGATCAAAATTCTGAGACAGCGGGGAAGTCTTACTATTGTGCTTAATCTCGGCATGGTAACCGTGAGGGTGCAGGTGCCGTGGGGCACACGTTGGAATGGTACTGATGCACCGTTTAGTTCCTGAGATCTCGATGATGGAACTGAAAGCACGTCTGGACTCTTGAATCTCATAACATTTTTTTCTTGTCAATCCTTGAATCTTTGCCTAGTTTTAGTGGTTACACATGATTAAGGATTCCTGATAAAATGTTACTATTGAAATGCAGGGTATAACGTGTGCCATTTTAATTAGAAAAACATTTTCTGGTTTTGGATGAAGCATAATTTCACATGGCTAGTTTTTCTTCTGGTCTCTTGGGAATGTCATATCACAAGTCACTGTCAGCCTGACATGGAGATTTTGCTGTAGATTTCTACGTACAAATAAATATGTCATATTAATCACTTCACTCAAATCCCAAAAAACAAATTGTGTTTGTGGGGTGAGAATATGAAAGCTACAGGGAATTGAAATTTTGTCCTTCAAGTTCTTAATGATATAATATGTTCAACAAGTGAAAATCATTTTAAAAGTTTAAGAATGTCATAATTCTTTTAGAGTAGAATTATGTAATATGACACATGTTATGTTTCTTAGGCCACAGAAGACTCACTCAGGGAAGCAAAGGATACCTTGGCATGTCTACCTCAAGTCTTAGTAGCAGTTTCTCTTTCATAAGAAGTAGGACTTAGACTGATCTATTAGTGAGACCCTGAACACCCTGTGGAATCCTCCCTAAAGTATAAAAAAAAAAAAAAGTTGGACTTAGAATGTCATGCAGATGTAAAGCCCATGAATTTCAGTGATTTACCTACATAGTCTGACTTTTCTGTCAAGGGGTAGTGATCTTAAGTTGGTTTTCGGGAGTTTTAAAAAAATAACTACTTATGAAATGTAGCAGATACAGTAAGCTTGTTTTAGTTGAGAAATGTACAGAAATCAAAGTACTTTCCGGGTTCACCCAAGAGTCCCTCTTTCCCAATTGTGTACATTCAGTATTTAGTGTAGGAAACATGTAACCTGTAGTTTGAGGTGTGTGTTGCCAAGATAAAGGATCTTTAATGCGTGAGTAAGCTCTTGCCATTCGGCTTTATTTCTTCTCTTCCAGTCTTTTCATTGACTTCCTTTTCCTGTATTGACTCAATTAACTAAAAAGACCTAGCATTATGATGGCCAGATTTAGCAGAGAAAAATATATAGAGCTCCCAATTAAATTTAAATTTAAAACAATATTTTAGAACAGTGGTGTGACATGGAATATTTGGGATGTGTCTATCCTGACGATCACTTCTTCAGCTAAGTTCACTTTTGCCTGCTCTGGGAACCCTACATCTATGTACTTTTGAAATAAGCAGGTGGGTCTGCAGTAATGTTTGAGGCTAGTAGGTGGGCCGCAGAAGCCAAAATGAAAGTTACCATTTGACAAACTTAAAATGGGATAAACACCGAATTGGTGATGCATACATCATAAACCTCCTGTTTTTACTAAGGTAAAACAGTCAAGGCAGTATGTGAGCATCATAAAATTAATTTCCAGCAGTTTAAAAAAAAATCAAGTTTTAGGACTGGGCATGGTAGCTCACGCCTGTAATCTCAGCGCTTGGGGGCCTGAACACAGGCAGATCCCTATGAGTCTGATCCATGCAGTGAGACGCTGTAAACCCCGTACTAAAATAACAACAACAAAAAATTCCAATGGTTATCTCTTGCCAAATAGAACATTTTTAGGATTTTTCTCTTTCAGTGGAATTGAGCTGCTTATAAATTAATTTTGCTTTAGAGCAGTTCAGAGGTACAAAGAGAGGTTGCATCCCCAGGCCGCCTCCCCTGTTCTCCCATCTGGTCTTCCTTGACTGTTCACTTCAAGACTTTACTTTTGATTGCCATCCCACCTGTTTCTATAAGGTAAAGAAACCTACAGACCTGGCTTGAAGGATAAACTGTGTAATCTTTTATTTATTCACCATTAGCTAAGAAAAGAAATCAAAGAAATATTATACTTAAATGCCTACTGTGTGCTTGTATGACGACAAGACATAGGCAAGTTTTTAGTGAATTCTTGCAATTACTTGATAACATAGTTATGGAATACCTATTGCACGCAGGCTAAACCATTGACCAAAGCCCTGTTTCTAGCCCTGGAATTTCCCACTGTTAGCCTTACTGTAGTAGCAGAACATTCCATCCTGGGCCTGAATAGCCCACTTACACATTACGCAAGCTCCCCACAAAGAATGAAGGGCCTCTGCTCTGCCTCACCCCGCCTCCCCAGGGTACACGGCCAAATCCTCCTCACTCTCCAAGCCTCCTGCGTCGCCCTTCCTGTCTCTTCTAGCCTCCTCCTCACTCCCTCTTTATGAGTATCAACCACATGAGTGATTGCACTTCAGTGCATATTTTGATTCTTAAAATGAGAAAAATTAATAGAAAACAAATCACATGTACTGTGACAGGCTTTTGGATGAGGATATCTTGATGTTGACTAGTGATGAATACAGAGAGGTCTGGAGTGATGTGGTTAACCTTTTTTGTTCCAGACCAGAAAGGCAAGTTCTGTTCTTTCCGCTTGAAACTACAAAACCTATTTTGAGCCCCAATTGATGAGCTCAATATGAGTGTAATAATGCCAGGTTTTGGGTGTGGACAACATCTACAACTCCAATAAAGTGCTGCTTGGAAACCCACATCTCCCCCAGCCATTGTCCAGTCCTTTCTTGGGACTCCCTGCCCTACAAGATACAATCTTATTTATTCCCTATTTTCTTCTGTCAATGATCTGTATGCCCCTATTTCAGTCTACTTTGGATCCCAAAACACATTTTCTGCTTTCCACCATCAGTCTGTTTTCCATCTTAGCGTAATCATGTTACTTTACTTCCTTGGTTTAAAATGATGGCCGTGTCCTTTTAGTTATGTAAACTGCACTCTTTGGAAGAAGATTCTCATTTCTCTTTACCTTAAATATCCTTCTTCTGCAGTCTCCATGTTGTCTCCAAGGTCCTCCTAATTTTAGTCATCTCTGGCTGTCTCCTATGTTTGTTATGGCAAAATACCAATGTGAATCCACAATCTAAATTTCAGTTGCTGAATGTCTTCCAAAGTCTTTTCTTTTGGAATTGAAAAGACACCCTGATGAGTACGTTAAGTTGCAAGTTTCAAAGACTCCACTTCTTTTCATTTCTTAAAAGGTGAGTTTTACAGTGAGAATATGTCACCCAAAATTCATGGCTTGAAATCGGAACCTCCAACAAAGCGGTAAGGGACATGTGTCCCAGTGATGGTGTTCAGGTGCTAAGCTTTCCACCCTCATGAATGATTGAATGAATGAATGAATAAATGAATGAATGAATGAATGAATACCCTAGAAAAGGGCTTGAAGCTGCAAAATCAACATTTCCTGCTTTCTTGCCATGTGATATGTTCAGGCCCACCTTGCCAGATACAGCCCCTTGACCTTGGACCTCATGGCCTCTAGTAATCTCTTCTTTATAAATTACCCACTCTCAGGTAGTCTGGCTTGGAAGCACAGATTGGACTACAGCAATGAGATGGTCTATCAGGTATCATTTTTGTTTCTGTATTTTTCAAGATGGAAATTGAATAATGAGTAGATGGCACTCTCAAACTGTCAGAGGTCAAGGGCTTTCTTTCCCTCAGTCTGCACCACCTCTAGGAAGTTACTCAAATGTCTTTTTTGCTGCTATTTGCTATGTGAATTTTACTTGCAGATCCATGGTAATGCCAGTTCCAGTTATTTTTCTCTGACTCACTCTCTGTTAGTGTTGATTTTTGGGACTATGATGAAAAACATAGAAACATGGATGTGTAGCTGGTCTGTCTTTACTCAAGATTAATTTTAGTGGGAAGGGTCCTGGTAAAAGCTAGGAGTTAGTAGATATAGAAATGGATCCACAGGAACTTTTTCTGACATTCATAATACCTCATATATTTCAAAATTAGTAATATAATCTTAATAAATTAGTTAACTCTGGTGTCAGTGGAACCTCTATGTATGTGCACAGCTTAGCAGGGGAAGCAGTGGGTGATCCTGTGATAGGCTGTGGTCCTGCTTTAGTTGAGGTAGGGAGAAAATGGGAATAACCTAGAATGCTCTCTGACGTGCGTCTCTTGTTTCAGCTACCACAGATTTAACCAGCATCAGATTCTTAGCAGTAAATTTCATCGTTGTCTTTTTACAAATGGAATGAATGGAATAAATGCATGACGGGATAATTAACTTTCAGGATAAGTATAAGTCCTACCGTTTATGGGTGTCATCTTGTTGAATCCTCAAAACAACCCTATAAGTGAGTGCCAAGGAGAATGACATACAGAGAGGGCAAGTCAGCTGTCCAGTGTCCCCTCGCGGGTTCGGCTGAGACTCACGCCTCTCATCCAGGCTCCAAATCTCGCGTCAGGCGCAGGCCCTCTGTAAGACCTATAACAAAGTCTTTGTCAATATTTTGTTGTAAACAAACTAGAAAACAGTGGCCTGAGTGATAATGTAATTTTGCGTCACATTGTATTGCTTCTGACTGCAGAAAGGGCTTTCTGTGTAATATGATTAACCAATCCTGACATACCTCATGTGAAAGGACAAGCTTCTTCGACATGGTACAACAAATCCAATAGTTAGTGTGATTCACCATTTATTAAAAGTTTAATGAGGGGCCGGCGAGATGGTTCAGTGGTCTAAAGCGCCTGCTTAGGAGGGCTCAGGCGACTGCGGGGACTGCAGTTCGGATCCCCGGCACCACATGCTGCGCCAGCGCCACCACCAGGGCAGGCTGAGCCAGCCACAAAATGAATAAATAAACAAACAAACAAACACAACAAGCAAACAAATAAATAAATAAATAAAATTTAAAAAAAAAAGTTTAATGGCTCTGTGAGTGGGAAGAGTGGAAGTGCAGATAGCAGGTGAAATTTGTTTCTGACTTGTTAGCAACAGAAGAGCTAAAAAACATCTGCCAAATAGATGGAGAAAAGATACATTGTTTTAAATATTTTAGACAAAGTTCTAAGCTCCTGAAAACAAGTGCCAAGAAAGATATTTTGTGAATTGTTTTCCACAAATAAATATAGATTCACCTAATCAGAACCGTAAGTAACTATAATCACTACAGTGATGTTTCTTATTGACCTCAGTATCCTATTCTCCTCTTACCACATTTCAGTATGGTATAAAATGTAAAAGAAGAAAAGAAAACTATGGGGGCAGTGGTACATGCCTGCAATCCCAGCTACTTGGGAAACAGAGACAAGTAGAATCATGGGTTTAAGCCCAACCTGGGCAATTTGGGAAGACCCAAGAAATTAGAGAAATTAAACTATAAGGTTTGGTTAGGCAACAACCTCCTTCCTTAGAGTTAACCACTTGTGTACTCAGTAAATATCCTATGTGTACTCAGTAAATATGTTCTTATCATACTGCATAGTATTTATTTTAAAAATATTTGTCCTAGCAGCCTCTGAATACCTGGGGTCTGAAGTTTGAGTCTTCTAAGTTTTTTTTTTTT
>PVKN010036316.1:0-11462 GCA_004027915.1 Capromys pilorides | reverse complement strand
CGATGCCACCCTGTGCTTTGTGGAGGGCTTCTTGCTCCCCGGCTGAAGGGTCACACACGGCTGTTCCTCTGCCCCAAGCTAAGCCTGTGCTTTGCAGTATTTATGTAGCTGCACTGAGTCATATCAGCACTGCGCCCCCCAGGCCTGAACCAGCAACCAGAACTGTGTCTCTCCTCTCTCCTCCTGCCCTCAGGTCAGCACTCGGTCATGTCCTGGGTGCCCGCCGCCGCTGCTGCCCCCAGTAGCCATGCTTGTCTCTGCAGCCAGCCTCTGTGGGTGATTCAAACAAGCATGTTTGTCCCAACACCGTCGGTATGTTTTTCCCAGAACACAAAACAGGGTCGCCTCACCGCGGAGAAGCATGCAGGAGTCCCTAACGTGAAGATCCGTGTCTTGACTGGGCAGATACAGACAGGATGGTCACCGTGCGGAGGAAGCGACCTGCGGCCCAGAGGTGTGGGCTGCCGGAGGAGCCAACTCACTTCGCTTGGAGCTGGCATTTCATGGACGATGACAGGGGGAAAAAACTAGTGTGCAGATGCCAACTGCTGAGAACAACCGAGGGAGCGGGCGCCCAGGGGCTGGGAGCGGGTGCACCTGTTGGGCTCCAGTGGCCACGGACCCAGGCACTCGCCATGTGAGCGCAGCACTGACCCAGGTACAAAGCTAGATGCACAGCACGAGCCAGGCCCAGGGTTCGAGTTCCAGCACCAAAAAAAAAGATAAAAAGGAAGGGGTCAAAGACCATGTTTCCTGTGTGTCAAATCAACCCATCTACCCAGGTTTTTAGACAGAATCTCCATGCGGTGGGTCCACAGAAAACCTTGATACGTACGCAGAGCCACCAGAGCCGTTGTTCTGGTGATGAAGGAAACTTGAGGTTTTTAAAAATAATGTGCACGTATTACTTTTTCAATGAAGCACCGAGTTTAAAAATAAAGCATTCGCCGGAGGCCACATTAGGTGGGGAGCCAGCCTGGACCCGAATCTGGGCTTTCTGCGTGGGTCCCAGCTGTCTCTGTGATTAGCTATGCTCTCTCGACGCTCTGACTGCTGCATCGGCGGCGCTTGTGTGGTAGTGACGGCATCCTGTCTTGTCTTTTCTTCTCTCTCTCTCTCTCTCTCTCTCTCTCTCTCTCTCTCTCTCTCTCTGTCTTTGTCTCTCTCTGTCTCTGTCTCTGTCTCTGTCTCTCTCTCTTTGTCTCTGTCTCTGTCTCTCTCTCTCTCTGTGCAGAAATGATCTTGGCCAGTGTAAGAGTGAAAGGTGGTGGTGGGGCGTTAACTGAAGGGGTAAGGCGAGGGCACAAAGGAAACCCTCATGATTAGCAGGTCATGGAAAAAAGACTGGCGCTAGAGCCACCTCTGCCTTGGGGACCGCGAGCAGGAGCTGCAGCGACGGAGATGAGTCGCTGTGACTGTGCCTTCCCTTCATCCACTCTGCTTGGGACCAAAGTCTCAGGGTAGAAACTGATTGGCCAGCTGGGTTCTGTGCCCACCCCCAACATTCTGGGAGGCGGAGCATCTTGACCGACAGTGGGATTCACTAGTGAGGGAGGCGGAAATAGAAGAGTGGCAACCAAAGGGCGGGGCTTGGGGAGCCTGAAAATGAAACAAAAGAGAGCCATTTTATTTTCTTTCCGGTGTCAGTGAGGCTGAGTTAGTGTCTGTCATAAACAAGGAGCGTTTCAGTGGCTTCAGGAATGAGTTTCCTTTAGACTCCTGCTGCCTTCTGTGTTCTTGCCTCTCTTTCGGTGCCCCGCCCCACCTGGCCAGCCGGCCCAGGCGGAGTTGACAGAGGTACAGGGGGCCCTGCAGCTAACTCACAGCTGCTCTGGCTGATTGATGCGGAGGAGGGGACCGGACACCTGGAGCCACCTTGCTGCCCCAGCTCTCAGCACCTAGCAGACGGTGCCCGTGAGATCCCAGGCCTGGGGCTTAAGGCAGCTGCGCGGGCGTGGATGCCCCACTCTGCCACGGTTTATTTCTTTTTATGGGCAGGACATTTGGAGCATAATGCCTCATGTGGCTCCAGCACCCCCGAAACGTTTCCGCACACTGGGCCCCATGGGCTGGTCTTCCTGCTGGGACTCACAGCTGGCGGGCGCGTCCACGCCCCAGTGGGGGTCCAGGACTTCCGTGTGTCCTCGGAGTCAGAGGAAGCCCAGGGCCCGTCGCACGGGCATCTCCAGCTGAGCACGGGTGTGCCCTTACACAGCTGCGGGCACGGCCAAACCACGCTGCAGACTTCTCTACGACAGGGATTTTGAGAGGAAATTCCTATAATCCTGGCAATTTGAACATTAAGGTTTCAGAGCTCTGATGGACCCAAAACAAACACATACACATTTTCTACCAGTTTCAAAAATAATAATCCTTAACCCAAAACGACTCTAGTCTTGTTTCTTGAGTGCGTGGCTTCCTTCCCAAAATGGAGCTTCCCAGGATGTGGGGTGCAGTCGAGGGGTCAGCCTGGTCCCACCCTGTCCCTCGGCTCAGGTGCCTGCGACCGCCTCATTTAGATCACCAAGCTCTCTGGCAATCTGCAGGCCTGGGGCTGCCCTGGCGCTGCCTGGTGCCCGGCCTCCTGGCTCTCTAGCTGCCTCCAGTGAAGAGTGGCTTCAGCCATGTCTACAACAGATGACATAGTTAATGAATACGAGGAATACGGCTTTCTTTATTTTCAACATTTTTATTGTAATATTAAAAAATAAAGAGGGCTAGCAGCCTGTGGGCCCAGGGTGGACATGCCAGGAGGATGCATGATAGAGACACAGGGGCCTGGGCAGCCCTTCAGGCTGAGGGGTGTGGAGATGCCACATGGTCCCTTGAGCTCAGTGTCCCTACAAAGCACCTCCATTCTTGGCAGCGCCCACCCTGCCTGCTCCTGGCCTAAATGCTCTGAGGCTTGGCCTTTCGCTCAGGCACTGACTCTCCTTCCATCTCAAAGGACAAAGCAAATGCCAGATAAACCAGCCCAGGGAGCGCTGGCTCTCCCAGGCCACCTAGGTCCCTGCTCCTAACTCGGAGTCTCACAAGCACCTGTGTCTGTGTGGGTAGATCAAAGGCTGGCGAGCAGGGTTTCACCTGCAGGGCCTTGCCAGGGTGTCAGGGAGGGTTCTGGCCCGGCGGAAGACAGCTGGTCCAGGCCAGCCAGCGCTCTTATTGCCTCTGTAGGCTCAGGCACAGGGCTGTGGGGGTGGTGACTGTCCCAGCCACCCCAAGCCACGCCTGGCACAGGTTCGAGTCCATGCTGCGTGGGAGAGGAAGGCCTGCCTGGCCGGGCAGCTTCTGTTCTCATGAATCAGATGGAGAATTTCTTCCACTGCTCAGGAAAGGTAGAGATTTACTGCAGTGATGCGTTGAAGGATGAGGGGAATGAGGACCAGGGCAGGCTCTCATTCCCACTCCAGTTTGGCAAGCCAGGAATTCATGGTGGCTGCAGGACAGTGCTGCAGACTGTCACGGTGGCCTGCAGCTGTCACCAGGCACTGTCCTAGGGCAGGGCACAGTCAGACTCCTGCAGTTCTGCTGCAGTCAGACTCCTGCACCAATGGTGTGGAATCTAGAATAACCTGGGTGACAGAGCATTCTGGGAAATGTAGTTCTGGGCTCCCAGCTCCTGCAACACGGGGGCCAGGGCTGGGTGTCCATCATTTCAAGCATGAGCTTGATCACTGATGTCTTAAAATCTACTGTCGTGCAAGCTGGAAACGCCCCCTTGAGATGCTCAGAGGCCACTTGTAAGTTTATAACTATTACAAATTGTTATTCTATTGGTGCCCGAAGACGCTGAGGTCGAACGTGTTGAACACCTGGCTCTGTGAGCAGCTAAGGGAGCTGGGAGGCGCGTCAGTTAGCTCTGTCACTGTGATAGAATACTTGGGACAATTAACTTATACAGAGATGTGGTTTCTTTGGCTTGTGGCCTTGGAGATCCCAGCCCGAGACTGGGCAGAACCCTCAGCTTCAGACCTCCCATGTGCATCAGGGACGGGGCTGGGATCCCGAAGCTGTCCTCAGGATCACAGGGGACCAAAGGGCTCATTCCCCAGGGAAGACAAAGGCCTGGAGGGCCTCCTGCAACCTCCCCTGGGCCTCCTGGAGCCCTCGCAGCCCCCCGCACCGTCTCCGAGCTCCCGATCTGAGCCGCAAGTGCATCCGGCTCTCTGAGGATTTGGGCCTTAAAGCATCTTCTCCCCAAGTCCATTCTCAGCTTTCTGAGGGTAGGGGTTGGGTCTCCAAGTCTTCAGAGTCCCCTGAAAGATGTTGCTTTAAAGGAATATAAAATAGATGTTCATTAAAAGAGAAAACTGGAAGAGAGGGAAGCTGAGCAGCGGCAGGAAGAGACCCCCCGGCTCCTGTGGCGCAGCCTGCAGGGCTCTGCGCATGGGTGCTTGGCAGCCGAGCTGGGCCACCTCAGCGCCTTCACAGGCACCAGCGAGCACCTGGTACCCGGAGCCCCTCGGCTCCCTCGTGGTCTGGGCCCACCCTGGAAGTCAGTGTTGATGGCGCTTCAGGGCCTGTGCTGGGACTTGTCCTGCCTTCTGTGCTGTGGGCGGCACAGCTGCCTCTGCTCCCTACTGCAGGCCGCTGACCTCCGGGCTGGGCGTGCGTGGAGCTACCCCCTCGGAGGGCCTCGAGTCTGCCCTGCATGGTAGGAGGCCGTGTGCTCTAGGGCCAGTCACAGCCAACGCACTGGCCAGCTCTGGCAGTAATCAGTATGACATGCCCGGCTCATGCTGGTCCCTGTCGGCCTCTGCTTGGGGTGGGGAGAAGAGGGGCTGTGTGTGACCAGAGCCCCCTTCTCAGTGTCCATGTCTGTGGTGACAGAGCAGCTGGTGCATGTGTGACCCTTCTTTATGGTGAAGTTGGTCACCTAGCCCTGGTCCCAGAGTTGGAGAGTGGTGACACTTGGGCTCATCGAGGTTTCCCAGCTCCATCTGCCTTATCGAGGTGTCCTGTCACACCCCTCCATCCGGGTTGGCCCCTTAGGGGTGCCATACACACCTGGTTTGGGCATATTCTGAGCTGTCGGGCAATCTGAACAACTGCAGGCCACCTCCTACACCTTGGAGGAAACCCTGTACCCGGACACCCTCTGCATCCTAAGCAAGGTGGCCTTAATTTGCCTTCTTCCTCTGTCAAAAATGGAATCAAGAGCAGTGGTCTTTCTGGCTTCCGTCCCTGTCACACGTGCCCAGCTCCATGTTCGTGGGTGAGTAATGCCCTATGACACAGGTCTGTGTCAGTCATTTGATGGGTGTCCCACCTCCTGGAAATATTTTCCCCACCCTTTCTCCGGCAGTGATAACAAGATTAGGCACTCCCACACCCTCCTCAGAGGGCCTCAGTGTACTCACTGACCCAACCTGCCGTGAGCTCTGCCCAGGGAGGGGCGTCATGGATCAGCACTGTGCCACCCACTGAATCGCCTGGGGTGTCAGGCAGAGAGGAGAACTGGTAGAATCGAGGCTCGAAGGCTGGGAAGCGCGTGGCACGAGCTGGCTGGGCTCCGGCCCCTCCCCAGGATCCACAGCCTTTGCCCATGAGGCTGGGACCCTGCGATGCTGGACCTGTGGACTGTGGGGGCAGTGGGGACATCCTGGTTTCAAGGTCTCATGTCACTGCTGTGCCCGAACACTGGGTGATGGTGCCCTACCCCATGTTGCCCTGGACGCCAATGGCAGGGTGCAGGGACCTCAGGCCGCCTGCTTCCATCCCTGGCTGGAGGGCCTCAGGCCTCAGGAGGGCGCTTCCTCTCCGGGTGGCTGACTGCAGCAGAAGCCTGAGGGCAGGGACCAGCTGGGTCCACAGCAGAGCCCCAGTAGCCCACCCGTGCCAGGTGACAGCCGTATGCCACCACGGGGCCAGGGTCTCCAGAGCCTGCCGGGAGCGGCCCCTGCCTCAGCCTCCACGCTGAACACTGGGCAGCAGAGACCCTGGCGTAAAGCAAGGCGCAGCATGGAGCATCCTGCACTGCCTGCGGTGGGGAGCGCACACTCCTCGCTCAGAGAGGCTGTCCCTGCACTCCGAAGGCTGTTCTCCTCCCTCAGGAGAGGCTGGCTTAGCACCCTACCCCCAATGGGGCTCTGGCCTAGCCCTTGGGGGTGGGTGGGGTTCAGACGTAGTGCACAGTGCTTGGGGTTGTGGCGAGCCCCACCCTCTTCCCTCAGCGCCTCTCCTGCCCTTGAACATCAGAGTCCCTTAGTTACAGAAAGTGTGGGAATGTCCCGTAGAGCTCTGGTCTGCACAGCTCCGGACAGGACCCTGCCTGGCGCGGCGTGCAGATGGCAGCGAGGTGGTCTGGGGTCCTGTCGGAGGTGGGTCTGGGTGGAGCCTGCAGCTGTGGCTGGCATCTGACCTCCCAGCCCTACCTTGACCTCAGGCATTCACACCCAGTCACCCTGAGGCCCTGTCCATCG
The DNA here is from genome assembly GCA_004027915.1 of Capromys pilorides. Lineage (NCBI taxonomy): Eukaryota > Metazoa > Chordata > Mammalia > Rodentia > Capromyidae > Capromys > Capromys pilorides. Next base: position 5,040 of record PVKN010036316.1, on the reverse strand, counting down.
GTCAACCTGAATGTGGCCATTACCTGGCAAAGATGGTAGGTGCTGGGGAGCAGGGTGAGCCCGGAGGCCAGGAGGCTGAGAGGAGCCCTACTCCTGAGCCCTGCCCTGCCCTGCCCTGTCCTGCCGGCAGGGCTCCGCACATGCCCAGTCCTGCAGGAGCTTGCGTATGGATCCCGCCAGGCTCCCATGCTGGGCCGCAGTGAGATGTGGAACATTCATGTTTTTGGAAGTGGCAGGGAGCTGTGGCTTCCCCGGAGCTGGTCAGAGCCACGTGATGGACTGAGGCCCGAGGGCCCTGGCCTCCCTCCACTGGTGCCCAAGCAAACACGGGTCTGGCGATCTGGGAAGCTGGATTCTTCCTGTGCGGGATTCCTCACTTGGGCCACGAGGAAACTGAGACTGGACCTCAACTCCAGGCCCTGCCCACACCGGGCCATCTGGGACACAGGCCCCTGTCCCCTGGGTGCCGGCTTCACGGTCGGGGAAGGGCGACAAGGTGGTGGCCGCAGCCCAGCCACTCACAAGGAGTGCGGGGACAGTCCCCTTTTCTTTCTTAAATGTTCAAACCACAAAACTTCCGTTTCTAGAAAGCGGAGGATTACCTTGCGCGGTTTCCTTCCTTACTGCTAGCGCAATCAGTTAAAAAGAATCTAGCTTTCTAGAATACTTCATTATGGAAAATCTCAAAAGCAGACCAAGCTGGCCAAAGTTCTGAGAGCCCTCGGCCATCCTGAAGGAGGCGGCTGCCCAGCCCCTTTGCGCCCTGAGGCCGGGTCACGCCGGGGGGAATTCCCAGCACTGCGTCTTTCATCCCTCAAAGAGGAGGCTTGCACTCTCTTCTTGGTGAAACATTTTAGGTTCAGAATTGCAACTTGACATCCTATTGCAAGAAATGATAAGTGGATACCTGCAGCTCCCAGCATCTGTCTTGTTATACACACACAGGAAGGATCACCCCCTGAACAAGCTCAAGAATGACATCCTGGAGCCATCGCATGGCCAGGTGGTGACTACGTTTCCCTCCACTGCTCCAGTCAGAGTTTGCTTGCCTGACCAGTTTTTTTTTTTTTTTTTCTTTCTTTCTTTCTTTCTTTCTTTCTTTCTTTCTTTCTTTCTTTCTTTCTTTCTTTCGTTCTTTCTTCTTTCTTTCTTTCTTTCTTTCTTTCTTTCTTTCTTTCTTTCTTTCTTTCTTTCTTCCTGTCCTTTTGAGACAGGGTCCTGCTGTGTAGCTCAGGCTTGCCTCAAGCTCACTGTGTAGCCCAGGCTGGTCTTTAACTTGTAACGATCCTCTTGCCTCAGCCTCCTGAGCACCTGGGAAGCAGGCAGTGGTGCATCACTGCACCTGGAGGCTTAGCTTGTAATAAACTAACAAGTTCAGTGGGGTGCTCAAAATGAGTTAAACATTTTTTGTGGCTTGAGATGTAATTTATATACTGTGCAACCCACTCCCTCATTGTGTGGCAGTCAGGGGTTATTTACTAGCTTTTAATTAAAAATATCACATGCAACCATGTGGAAATTTAAACTGTACTAAAGTAGATTATTAAAATGAAAGCTCTCTCCCATCCCCACGGCCTTCTGCAGGTCTGTGTTTTTATTATACAAGTTGGACAACAATAACAAATTATGTATAGATATCACGTAGATGACATTGGCAAAAAAAGGAAAAAATTACCGCGGATCCTGTACTTAGAAATAACCACCAAATTTATTGAAAGTTTTCCCCCTTCCACAGGGATTGTTTTGGAAGAAAAAGTGTAGCATACCATCTGCTTCATAGGCCGGGCTGAAAACTGCTAAACAGCGCTTTTTCCCCTCTAACGCCCTGTCAGGGTTCACGCAGCAGCCGGGGGGCTCAGCGGGATCCCAGGGAGTCTCACCCAGGTCTCCGTGGAGAGAATCCGTGTGGTCAGTGTCCCGAGATGGAAACAAATAGTGAGTCTCTATTTTTTTCCAAGTGCAAACTGGACCTTCGCATTCCTTCCACTCTGGCCCCGGGCGCGAGCCAGCGAGGGAGCAGACGCTGTCACCTTGTCGCCAGCAGGCCAGGGTGTGTTTCACACCGCAGCACAGCCACGTCTGTGTGTGCAGAGGAGAATGTGAGCTCCGGGCTTCCTCGCGTCCAGGAGGTTCCTGGACTCTGTGAGACCCTGGTCCCTCCACAGCACAGAGCGGACTCTATCACGGTTTAGAGTATTTGGATAGCTATTTCAAGGTGATTGGGCTTTTCTGCAACTCTGAATGTTCTATGAAGACATCTTGAGAAGGGGGCCCCTGGCTTCATAAGCTTGCACAGGGGTCCGAGGCCCCAGAAGGTTAGGAACCCTTGAATTAGAAAGAAATGCGTTGTCCCGCAACCCCCCAAGGCACTGATGATTTATTTTGTGTTTTTAAGAACCTGGGCCCCTTTGGGGAGTGCAGCGGCCTCGCCTCCTCCCGCGCCTATCTTGTTTTTCAGGCGCCAGGGTCCCGGGGTGCGAGGCTGCGGGCAGAGGGCCACGGCGGTCTGCGTGCGGAGCGGGTGGGCAGGGCTGTTTTCCATGGCCGCCTGCCCTTTTCTGAGATGAGTACACAGCTGGTCTTCACAGGGCTGCGCCTGCCCTCCTGGGGTCTCGGGAGAGCGGCTATCTCTCCATGCACAGGTCAATGCGTGTGCTGCCCCGGCAAGCTCTGGGAGGAGCTCTGCCGGCCTCTTGTCCCCAAGGCAGGGGTCCCGGTTGTGTGCCTGGCCTGGGCCTCCCAGTGGCCTGCGTGGCACACGCAGGGCCCTGTGCTCCTGGGCCGCGGGGCGACGTCAGCCCCCTCACTGCCCGCAGCCTACCTGTGGCTTTTCTGGGATGCTCCAACACCAGGCTCAGGGGCAACCACGATGACCAGCAAGGAAGGACCGGGGTCAGGGGTGCTTTCCATAGGACTGGGGCCAGGCCAGCGTGAGGGGCCACGAGGCAGCGGCTGCTCCCTGGGCGCCAGCTTGGACTTCTGCACTTGGCCCATGAGCTGTGGAACCTGGGCAACAGTATAACCTCCCATGCCTCAGATTTTCCTTCTGTAAGTGGGTCATTGGAGATTTCAGGGACCTGTGGGGACCCTTAGACCTGCGCCCCATGCAATGGCTGCACTGTGTCCAGTGGATGCCCTGTGTGTGTGCGTGGGGGGGTAATTGGACACGGGGAGCTTTAGCAGGCCAGGTTCATCTGGTGATTCGTTGACTAGTGAGCCTCAGGCCCCACGCTGGCCACTGGGTGCTGAGGTGAGCGAGTGGGCCCGGCTCCTGTCCCATGGTAAGTGTGCAGCATGTGTCATCCAGGGGATGCTGTCCTCTGTGGCCTATGTCCCTGAAGTGGAGGCCAGTCCAGGCTCCCAGGGCTCTTAACTTGTCCAGCTATGCTCTGCTCGGAACTGGAAGCTGCAGCTCGGTGCCTGCATCCTTGAGCTGACCACTACCTTCAGTGACCACGTCGGGGACCCCACCTAGCTGGGCTGCCTGCCCTCTTGTCCCTCACTCCACACCCTGGAGCCTCGGGCCCCCCCACCCCCTCGGGAGGCAGCCCAGGCAGGGATTAGCATCCTTTCGGGGATGCTCCCAGACCTCTGCTGGGTGAGGACGCATCCTGTAAGGCGCCATCTTGAAGGCAGAGACAGGGCTGTCTGGCACCTTATCCGGCCCAGACTCCAGGCGTGAAGTAAGGTCCTGCTTCTCTAAGTCATCTAACCTTGGCCGGTTGTTTTTATTTTATAGCAGCTGGAACAAATTAAGACACAGTGCGTGTTAGTGACCTTCCCCAAGGACTTGCGACCTACTGACGGTGTCCCCAGCCCTCACGTGGGCAGCCCAGGAGGTGTGGGATGTCAGTGAAGGGGAACGACCCCCGACCCCCACCTGTCTGACAGGATGTGCAGAGTGGGGCCTACACTGTCCCCAAAGGCCTGCAGCAAGGTCCAGAGGGTCGAAGATAAAGTTGTTGAGAATTTCAAACCAGGGGCCACAGCGTTAAACCTCACGCAGGCCCTCCAAGGTGCGTGCTAAGGGGCCTCCCAGCCCCTGTGAGAATTCTGTCCCCTTACCTTGATTTTATTTGACTTTGTCTTGTTCATGGCTCAGTGTCCCCGTGGGTTTGGGGCTGACCAGCGTAGGTGGGGGCAGACTCCACCTGTTCAGTGAGGGAGCACCCAGGGGACCCTGAAGTGAGGCCCACAGGCCCAGCCCAGGGCCAGGCCCTGCCTGGTTCCACATAGCCATGTCCCTGGACTTGGCTTCCCCGCGAGGCTTCCAGAGTCCCTCCTATGGGAAGAAATGGAATCTAGGGACAGCAACATTTTGTCACCAGGCCAAGGTGGAAGACAACGGACAGCAGGGCACATCCAGGTTTCCAGGTGTTGCTCAAGGGAGGCCAGGACCGTGGGAAGCACCGGGGCCCTGCCCCAGGGCTGCCCCCAACTCAGCCTGGGCCCACAGTGTAGGCAGCAAGTGCCGGAGAGCACCTGGGGAGGCAGGTGCAGCAGGCCGTTGGTTGGAGACTGTCCAGCATGCCTCTGAGGCTGAGAGGCAGCCCTGGCCAGGCAGCCAGGAGCTCTGAGTGTGAGAACGGGCGATGGAGGGTTTCTTCACATCCCAGCCTCTGGCTTTTAACTTTGGTTTAGTGTTTTTGGCTTTGCCTTCTTCCTGGGCCCCGGCACACCCTTCCTGTGACTCTCCTCTCTCCAGGTCCCTTTTCCAATTGCCTGGCCTCCTCCGTGACCTTGCTGTCACCGTGCTGTGATGACATCCCCTGGCCTCAGTGGGCAGTGTGTCCAGCCTGGTGCCGCTTCACTCTCGCAGGACCTTCGGGACTGTGGCCATGTGTACCCAGCCCACGGTGTCCCTGAGGTCCACGGCTCTGCACCTCACCTTGTGACTTGGCACTGTGCTGGTTACAGGGCGGCTGGCTGTTGGTAACTCGCTGGTGCCTGTGCCCAGAGCAGCGAGGACAAGCCTGGTGCCCACTGCCTCCTGAGGGGTGGGGTATGGCCGGGCTGCTGCGCCCCAGGGCAAATCCAAGG